>JAUZNJ010028884.1:5645-41198 GCA_034780135.1 Jordanella pulchra | reverse complement strand
GTAATCCTCATAAGACTCAAGTAAGTGTAACTAGTTACTGCCTAACTCTGTATATTACAAAAAAACATAATTGGTTGCTGCCATCACCTGTAATTATCCACTGCACATAAAACATTGGTTTACAGGTCAATAAAATAACATTTACATTAACTGCTGTGATTTTTGTGGGACTGAGTTGTTTGTAGACCTGACAGGTCATCTCTATTCTTGGCTGCAAGCTTCAACTTCAAGGATCAACTGATCTAGATTTATTCTAAACCAACAAAGCCAGTGAATTAGCTACTTGAAGTAAGATATTAACGTTTTATATTCCTTTAACAGAACCTTAACAGAAATCCTGAATGATCCAGCTAATGTCTTGATAATACTCTGTGACAAATAAACTAAATAACATTCCCATCAGTGTAGAGCACTGCAACCCTAAGCGCTAACAGCTTTTGCTCCACATATGTGGCTCACCCACCAACCAGCGTGGTAATAGTATTGGTTTTTTTGTGTGTGGGGAGAGAGGCGTAAACTCTCTGTGTGGTAAAATAGCTCAATCAGGCGTTTTCCTCTCCAGTAGTCTGTGGAGATGGTAATCTGGTCAGAAACGACGCCTGCACCCTCATTACCCCACTCATGTTTTCCTTTCATTTTCTGCGGCTCGATTTGGTTTAATCTTTTGTTTACAGAACTCTGTGCCGTAAACCCTTCTAGTCTTACTGCAGCTAATAGACAAAGACTGCATGTTATTATGCTCTGGCTTTCAAAATGTTTTGGTTTTTTTTCATCTTCCAGTTGAAAGTCAAATCAGTTTGGCACCCCACTTAATAGGGCCCAACTGAAAGAAAGAAGTTAACATTAAAACTGAGGTGTTCACGTCTTTGTTTCATAAATCCTTTCTTGCGTGGTCTTTTTGATCCCTTTATTCTTTTACTTTGATTCTTCCACTTTCAGCTTCCTACTGATAGAATATGTGTGTTTTTTCTAATTGCCACCCTGCCAGTAACCATTGTGATGACCAACCCTCCAGATGTGTCAAAAGTAATAATATGACTGATTAGTCAATTTCAAACCCCTCGGCATGCCGTAAAGCGGGGGCCACCTTGGAGTTTTAATAATACTGTAAAACCTTTAAAGACCTTACCTATTACATCCCAGCAAGCAACACAACAATATTATTAATGTCCAACAGACAATTTAATAAAGAACAGAGAGAGTGTGTTAGCTATAGATGTTTGACCAAGGCATCCTGGAGAAATGGAACTTCACAGCTAGTCTTTGGCTCAGTATATGAAGTGTTTCAATTAGACCCAGTCCCTGTGGAGACAGGAAGCTACACCTCGACATGAAATGTTACTCTAATTTCAGGGGTAAACGCTGACCAAAAGGTGAAGTTCACTTAACTTTCATATCCGCGATTCTATCTCTGCTGGTAGGACTAGAGTTTTACAAGGGCTCTCCAAAGTGTACACCTCCTGTTAAAAAGGTTCCACCATAAATCATGTTATGTTGTTTCTCACATATGTGAAAAAAAAATGCTGTAAGAACCCAACTGTAGATATGTGGTTCTTTTGGAAGGTGTTTTGGTTTTTAGTCAAACATATCTTTTGCAATTATAAAGCTCTAGTTTGGTTTTATCCCACCAAAGGTTTCATTTGAAATAAAAAGGCGTTTTTCTTGCAACCCAACTTATAAGAAAACTGTAGTTGCAGGAGATCCGGAAGGTTTTTATATAAAAGACAAATGGTGCTTGGAATAACCTTGTGTGTCTTCCTCCGAGGTGTACCAATCATTTAAGACCACTTTTATTTTTGTGCTCTTCTTCTGGCTGATAACGCTGTATTGTGAGATCATGAAAAATGCAAAATGAAAGATGCAAAAGAGGAAGCTCTTTAAAAAGCCTCCAACCAACTTCAAACAATATTTGACTTCCTAGAAAATATAAACAAATGTTAGATAAAGTAAAAGGTTTTTCAAGGGGCATTTTGAAGGGTTTATTTACCTAAGCAACCAGGTTATTGCAACTTTTTAAAATCAAAAACAAATTATGTTGTTTTTCTTCGTAGATTCTGCATGAGACATATTTATGCAAAAAGTTTCTATCTTGGTCCTTTTTTTTAAAATCACAATAATCTGTTACTTAAACACAGCTGTGTATACTTCTGAGAGCCACTATATATGAACAAAGTCACATCTTTTCTGCAACCACAGACACAATGTTACCAGAGGTAGCATGGCTTTATTACAAAGAAACCTTGAATATAAAGCATGGCTGGTTGTTGGACAGATTTTGACACTGAGACTGAGATTAGTTTCCTTGGTGAGCGTATACTTAATATAGCATGGTCTCCCGGCCTTTGCATGAAACAATCAGAGAGTGAGATGAAACCCTGCACTCCCAATAAACAACATAAATATTTGATTTGCTCTCTAATGGACCCAAATATGGGGTTCAGGGGGCATGTAAATGATCTCACGAAGTGATTCGTCATTGTTAAGCTTGCCATCTGAGGGTCAGCTCTTGGGGTCAAAAGCACATTCCCAATAAAACAAGCCCGCGGCAGGCTGAGGCTGCTGCGCACATTTGGAATGAGAGAAGGAACGGCAGAGAAGAACCATTACATGGTGCAGGTGAGGCAGGGAGACTCTATAAAAAGAAGATAAAGCTGGAGGACAGCGCAGTGTGCATTAGCAGAAAGGCAAATCGACACCAAGCCCACTCACCACCTCTATCCACCCCCCCACCCCCACCCCCCCTTCCTCCGTTCTCTCCCTCCCATGACTTCACCCTCCAGTTGATAATATTACTGCGCTATTGATTTCCACCAGCCTTCTCCCTGGGACCAGTAAGACACGTGGTAATTGTAAGGAGACAGAAAGCCAATATGGGAGTGCTCATGGATAGCAAGGGATGCACGCTAATATTGTTGCTACACAGAGAAAAAAGGGGGGAAGCTGCCTCTGATTGAAGTTTACCTCGTAATTCTAAGACAACATCGCAGATGACAGCCTGACCCTGTGGGAGGAGTGGAGATATAAAAATTCAATGCAAAGTCCAGGGTGAATATGAAAGTAATAAGTGTGAGCAGTCAAGTGATGAGAAAGGAGATTGGTTTGCGGGCATGGCGTTAAGTGAAGAGAGACTTTGGAATTCACCCTCCTTTTTAAGATCTTGTTATAAAACAATTTTCTATTCATAATATAAAAAAGACAATTTATAATACCATTTTGTGCCCTCTGGCAGTAATGGACAAATAGACTGGATATCACATTATATCACACTCAATTTCTCCCCTCTGCAACAAATTAGATTCATTATAAAATTAAAAGTGGAAACTCAATATTGTTTTATTATTAAGCTGATTGCTTTGGATTCTTTTCGTTCCCTCCCAAAATGAGCATAAGCCCATTCTTTTCCAATTCTTTGTGTAATCCACAAGGAGAAAATATTACAAATGTGTTCATGTCAAGCAATTACCCATGTATTTAAATGAATCTCTCTTCCTGTGCTCTTTGAAGTACCTTCATCTAATGGCCCTATGCTTCTAAATGCATTCATTACCTCAGGCTAGAGCTAACAGAGTAATTGCCTTACAGTTTTATAATGGCATTAGCACTCCAAGCTACATAACCTAGGCCCTCTTTTATTAACTGTGATAATATAAATACAACATCCATGTTAATCTAGTGCTTGAAGACTAGATTTTTTTTCTTTTTTTCACAAGACATCATTTTGGATTTTTTCCCGCTTAGCTTTATGCCTTGGCAATAACACGAAGCAGCTTTTAAATCTTAGGTGATCAGTCATCAGAGCGTTTTTAGAGGAGCACGAGACCTTTTATGCAGAGCAATCCCAAACAATAGCAGAAATCAGTCACGCATTTGTCACAGAACAGCAGAAATCATTTGAAGCCGTTAATTGTTTCAATTTAACATGGTGTGTTCAGATATGTCTCCATGACAAGAAAGCCAATTACACTTATGCCGGAGCAGCGTTTGAGATTTACATGGAAATGCCCTCGGAACACTATTCCGTACTAATCGTATTCACAGCATGAGCTGATGCGCATGAAGGAGTCTCGTCAGAAGAAAACAAACTTCCTTCCTTGATTGGGTGCAGCACTTCTCATCATCCGCCGATATGACTAGGTTGCCACTTAAGCATAGCCCCTGCGAGTCAGCTTGGTTAGTTAAGACACCACGCGGTAAACGACAGATTAAGGATGAGAGGCAATATCGTTTTCTCCCCTCCTCTTTTTTTTCCAAGCTGTCCTTATGTCACTGCTGCAAAGTACCATATGGACAAGGAGGGAGAGGACGTTTTGCAGAGAATGAAACATGGCTTCCGAATGCGACAGTCTTAATTGCTTTAATTGTTGTTTAAAATTGAGAGCCATGTAGGAGATCTTGAAATATGATAGAATAGATTATTGGTAATTATTAACTGCAGACAAAAAGAAAGAAAACCACTTTATCTCACTCAGCAAGAGAGAGAGAAATCTGTTCTGCCTGATGAGAACACATCAAGACAGCTGGGCCTCTCATTTAGTCTACCTGCTTCACGACAGCCATAATTCTTTATTTGTATGCAAACTAGATGCATGCAACGTTGAGCATACACACCAATTTCAGAGGTAAATGCCCATTCTAAGAGCCACCCATCCGGTAACTTGGGGTGGATTAAGCGATATGTTTCTATAACAGAGCATGGCATACTCTGCAAGTGGCTCCTACGGCGATTCATCTTGATAAATCAAGGACGTAGGCTAGATATGCTCCTTAGGATGAAAGGGGGCCCCCTTACACACGCTGCGTACACACTGCATACGCCTTGCCTTGGAGATGCAGGCCAAGTCTTGGAGGCCGCTGTTTGAAGGCGCGAAGGCTGTGTTTACATTCATTTACGGCAGCTGCCGTCTTAATCCCACACTGCCATTGCCAAGTGATGGAACACTTCAGACAAATTACCGAGGCCTGCAAAAGAAAACACAGTGAATGTGGGGAGAAAACAAGCACCATCTGAGATGTTTCTAGTGACAGATTTGCATTGCTTTTAACCAGAGTTCTAACAGCACAGTCGACAAATCTCTGCTCTACAGCAGGTGACAACAAGAGAGCATTTTAAACACACACACACACACACACACACACACAGACACCCATACAACAGCCATGACTGCAACTTGCCTTTGTCAGATTAAATGCACTCTTAAGAGGAGGAGAGGGTTTTCATAGAGCAAACTGCTTTCTGTATTATGGAAAACAAAGAGAGCAGCCTGGTTTCTGGAGAGGGATTTAATTGTAAGTGCCGAATTCAAAGAGCCGATAAAGACACAGAAACAGGCCAAACCCCACCTAGCTGAGAGCCCAAAACATGGTACGTGTGTGTGTGTGTTTGGTTGGGGTGGGGGGGATCCTGGGCCAACTCATTTTCACTGTTAAGAGCCAAAGCAACACAGCTAATCCGCATTGTCAAGCGGGGGCAAGCATGCAGACATGGATAAGACCACATCCTGAGCATCCGTGTCCCCAAGGCACGAGCACCCAGCTCTTGCTGGATGGGAAGTCATTTGTGAAGTCCTTTGCAACAGCCAGTCAAAGAGGTTAATTGAAAAATTCCTTAATGTCATTACAACAGAACTAGATTAACCCAGAGCTAATTCACTTTATTGTTCTGAAGAGAGGGGACTCGGCACTGAACTCTGGAGCAAACGTGGAGCCCGGAATCAGGGGTGAGGTGTTGTTTTTAAAGGACTATGCCAGTTTAATTAAGATAGGGAACATTATTCACTGCTCTGCATGGTTGGAAGGAGCAAAATGGTAGTGCTGTATAAATGTACCTCTGGTGCCTCTTTAATCTAGGTGGCTCTTATTTATATAAACATTTTAAAGCACTTTTAACCCTATTGTGCACCTCTCTGTGTGTTATACCTATGTACAGACTCACTCTGCTACATTTCTCTTAAAAAATAACAAACAAAAATCTCAGTTCATGTTTTGTTGGACTACTTTTGAGATCATATATAGGTTTCTGATGGTATTAAAAATAATGAGAATAAGAAATCGTTAAATCCATATTAATTAAATTTTTCTGCCATTGTCAATGATGTGTACTGTTGGGATAGTTAGATTGCTTTGTAACATGTTCTTAAGTCCATCTAACATTTTCATAGTGTTGAAAGTCTGAACACTATGGAGAGAGAAACATGGTGCTCAGACACTCCTTGAACCACTCTCTCTCACTACTTATTCCCAATAAATTGTAGCATAATCATCCAATTTGAGGTGGTTGCTTAAATAAACATTGTATTTGGTTATTAACTTAGGAATGGATAATTATTGAAGTGTTAAGAGTTGAATAACTTCTAAGCAGAAACATATTAATCACTGCAAGATTTTTTTTTCCAAAAGCAGGATCTTCTTTTAGATAGGACAAAGGCCTGAGGGTAAAAAAAAATCCTTTGTTGGAGTAACTTTTATTTCCTTTTCTCTAATTAGGAGGTGTTACTGAAGAGGGCGGCTGATCTGGTAGAAGCCCTGTATGGAATGCCCCACAACAATCAGGTACCTCAAAAATGCTCTCAGCATGTCTGATTTAAACATAAAGAATTTTTGATGACATAATTAAGGCTTACATTCAGCACTATATCGAGGAGAAAATAGTGCTGCGAGTCAACTCGACAGACATGTATTATGCATTAAAAAAACCCTTTGCCTTTTTTTGCCTCCCAGGAGATTATTCTGAAGAGGGCAGCTGACATCGCAGAAGCCCTATACAGTGTTCCCCGCAACCACAACCAGATTCCCTCTCTCGCCAACACAGCCTCCCATGGCATGATGGGAGTCAACTCCTTCAGCAGCCAGCTAGCAGTCAACGTGTCCGAGTCACAAGGGAATGACCAAGGTGTGTGATTTAGGGGTGTTAGCTTCATAACTTAGAGGTGCTCAGAAGGGGGTTAGAGAAGGATTGCAGGTGCTTCCTGGAGGAATACCCAGTGATTTACAAGAAAAGGGGAAATATGTTCACCTTTTGTTGGCTTCAAATAATAGCTAATACAAATTGTCCAAATGTAACAAAGGTATTTATAGAGAAAATGAGCCATCTTCCGTATTTTAATTCTGAAAGTTGTCATATGTTGTAATAAAAAGTGATCAATAATTATATAAATTCAAAGCAGAGTTGATGTCATCCCCTGTGTAAGAGAGAGGAGTGGCAGTAAAACATTTAAACAACTATTATAAAACAAACAAATTAACATGAAGTTCCATCTTTACTATATTATATTAGATATAAGTGGGATTAGCATAACTAGCATTATCAAAACAGCCATTTCTTTGTATCTTCTCTATAGAACATGTGGCAAACTATTCCAACTCTAGCATGCTCCAAAAGAGACAAATGCTGAACATTTAGCATTCCTATGACCTGCTGAAAATTTTGCTCTGTCTCATAGCCATAATTAACTGCAGACATGTCTCGTTATGTGGAAAACTGTTTAGTTTTGATATAGTGTCTTCTGTTTTCATTTTTAGAAACCTAACTGAAGCTGAAAATATTGAACTTTTCTTTCCTCTGTAGTAACGTCCGCTTTAAGGAGCAATGTTGTATCATGGGTTCAATGATATGGAAAAAGATTTGACTTCTGAGTTTTAAATCAAGTCATCTACCTCCTGTCATCTGCAGATTTCTTATTACATTTCTCTTGTCACCTGTCTTACGGAAGATAGGTAATAGATAGAAGATTCGTAAACTCTGGAAAGATATCAGGCAGAATTCTGTTAAAGAAGAGCCATCAGCATAAAGTAGACAAGTCTCAAAATGTTTTAAACACTTTTAAACAGCTTCCCTAAATCTTTGTGCTACTTGTGACATTACTCTTTAACACCATTTTTGTAAAATGCCTTTCTTCACTCAATGAAAGATTTTACGGTAAAATTCAACATAACTTGTTAGCACTTTGGTAGCAGAGGTAATAGTTTACAGAAACATTGAATTGCTAAATTTGGTTATTGAATATTTAGCCAGTAAAGACCTTTGATCAAGAGCTTTGACTTCACCCCAGCAGAAAAGAAATGAATGAATTTCCTTCTGCTTCTTCCATTTCTGCCATCCAGTTGGCTACAGCCGGAACACCAGCAGCGTGTCCCCCAGAGGCTACATCTCCAGCAGCACCCCACAGCAGTCGAGCTACAACACAGTCAGCAACAGCATGAATGGCTACGGCAATGCCGGTATGAACCTGGGTGTGCCAAGCTCCCCAGGGTTCCTCAACGGGTCCTCTGCCAACTCCCCATATGGAAGTGAGTAGCTTGCCACTCTTGCACATTGTAGTAGCACTAAGCTGCTGCTGATTAAATTCCAACTCCTGCATTCGTTTGCACCTCTACGAAGCGTTTCTAATGCGGGTGAGAGTATTGTTGATGGTGGTCCTATGTAAGTGTTCATTCATAAAAGCTTTTTAAGTTTCCATACTTTAGAGAACACACATGTGGCTTATAGTTGTGAAGATGTTAGGTTTATTTCACTACATTCCATAAGTATTTGTTCAACCGGACAAAATGTTGACCATAGGGGCCTGTGAGTACTGATCATGTGTGCCCCCCCCCTCCTTGGCAGTAACTCTACCCTGCCCTTACCTTAACTGCCCTCTCCCCTCTCTAGCACTGCTCACAGCACGTTCTCATTCTTGCCCTCCCTCCTTCCCTTGCCCTCCCTGTCGTCTCCGCAGTTAAACAAAAGAGCGCCTTCGCCCCTGTGGTCCGACCCCAGGCCTCCCCACCCCCCTCCTGCACCAGCGCCAACGGCAACGGACTGCAAGGTGAGCCCCCCTCACCCCCTCATCCCTTCCCTACGGACTACTGGTCAGATACCGCTGCTCAGGCCTCTGTCCGGTTTGGTGAGGGATTAATCATTACAAATATATGCATTTTGACAGGCCAATTTACACCTTTCACTTTACATTTAGACGCACACACTTGCAGAGAGCATGCCAACACACACACACACATGCATACACACAGACGCGAGCAGAACAGCATAGGTCTGAAAGTGTCTGTGCAAACATTTATGCATACATACATCCTCGTTGCCCTTACATACAAATGATCCGCTCCGATGTCGTAGGACAAGACCTTCAGCGAATTGTTTTAGTAATTATGTTTATTAGGTTTTGTGCGTGTGTCATGACCAACATGATTGCATTGAAAACAAGCTTAGCTGTAGCGCGTGCCCCAAGATTAATAACATTGGGCTTAATGAAGTGGGAAATTAAAGTTCATCTTGCTACACGTTCATACTTATTAATACATGTTGTGCAGAAATTAATGAGCAATGCCTTGCCATCATCTGCGCTGGCAAACTTAAAAGCATTTCAAGCATGACTCTACAAATATACTGAGAGCAATACACTAATATATCATCCTAGCACTTCACTAACCACCTAATTGTTAAAACATCTGAAAATACTGAATATATAAACTCTTAGGGCAAGCTACAGTTGCTAATGATATCCAAAGCAGATGGTCTTAGTGAAATAAAAGGGAGCTACCTTTGATCTAGCCTAATCTCTATTGGATAATGACGCAGAGGAATGAATGACTTAATTCGGTGATAAAGAGACAAGGAAAGAGAAGGAAGTCAGAAATGAATCTGAGTGGGAGACTGAGTAGAGTTGTGGCATTGCAGGAAGTGACCATGTTGTTTCTCCGTCGTCACCACAGCCAGCTCCCCTGGGAGTCTGGGGCACTGTTTGCCATTACCCCGACGGCAGAGAAATATCACACATAGCAGGAGCGTCGTGCTGTGGGCTGAAATGTCAGAGCAGGAGGGAGGTTAGGGGGACGTATGGCAGAGAGGGCCAGCGGACACGGCAAACACTCGCAGGCACATGCGTAAACAGGCACATTTCAAGGCTTACGTCCACGCACTTATACAGCATCAAGTGGCTGGACTCAGACAAGCACACACTGACACACACACTGCACACATGCATGCACTCAGTTTTCACTTTTTAACAATTTGTAGATTTATAAATCTAATACTGTAGCAGCCAAAGCAACTAATCTGCTCTCTTGTCCTTTCTCTATCCCCCTCAGCCATGTCCGGCCTGGTTGTTCCTCCAATGTAAATGCACTTTTGTCATCTTGAGCACCAGTCGACACACTACCACTTCACAGGACACTCCCCCTCTCCCCAAACCCTCTTCCCAAGCACACTGCAAAACGCTGGTGCAATGTATAGTCAACTGCTTGTTCTGAAGAAAGAAAAGAGAAACATTTTTTTTTTCCTTTTCAATGACTTTCAGAACCTGCAGAAAAAAGGATTTAATGAGAACAATATTTTGATGTTTTTTTTTTTCTGTGGGATTTTTTTTTTCTTTACCCTCCCTATCCCACAATTTTATCAACCTTTGAAGAGGATGCAGGATGATGAAGGATTTATTTTGTATACCTGTCGAGTTGAGCTTCAGCCTCGGACAGACGCTCTCAGTACTGGAAAGGACTCTGTGGACTCACCATCTGGTTGTAAAGTAAAAACACTGATGTACAGTCCATTTGCCAACAAACTTGTATGCCTCAGTTGTATTTTTCTTTTTTTTTTGCGTGTTTCAACATCTTTTAATAGATTCACAACAGTTGTGCGTCTTTATAATGTGACTTTTTTGTATTTTTATGTGTGAGAAAACTAAACAGGGGCCAAGACCATTTAAATTTCAACTGGAAAAATATATGAAATATATAATTTAGCAAAACTGATCATAAATGTACAACAAATATGAAGTAAAAACAGGATGTCTTTTCTGGGTGGGGGGTGGGAGGGTGGTGTATCATGTTTAATTCCTGCATTTTAACTTAAATTTTGTAATTTATTGTAGCTAGAAATCATCTTCAAAAGTGAAAAAAAAATCCTCTGAGTCAACAAGCACACTGATGTGTACAAAAACACTGCTCTGTTGATGAATATGATGTACTTCCACGTCTAGAGCTTCCTTTTAAGCAAGTGTGTTTTGCCATGTTTTTTCAACTTTTTTGCTAGCACTGTATATTAATGCATTCCTAGGCTACTGTGAAGTCTGTTTCTTGTTGATGAGGAGCAGTCTCCTTTTGGCTCCAACTCCCCTATGTGTTTTATATGTGGTTAAAAAAAATGTAGACTATTGTGATATTGCCAAACTTGTGCTAAATATTTATACATCTGTCTTTTTCATGTTCTTTTAGATCAACAAAAAAAAAAGAAAAAAAAATGAAACCCATTGAGAATGTAGGAGTACAGTAGGTCATTGTCATATTTCTGTTCAAATACACACTTGCGCTCACTGAAGGAAATTTTGTAACATATCAACTATAAATAATGTATTTATCTCTGAAATTTTGTATATTGCTTTTCATTATGTATGTATTAATCGTCATGCCCTTAATATAGTGATGCAGCACAGATAATTCAGCCAAGAACTGTTGCCTTCATTTGTTTTTCTTTTTTGTATTTGATGAAATGCAATGTGCATATATTTCATGTGTATCCTCAAACTTTTTTGTGTTACACCGTCAAGACTCTCTGTCCATTTTTTTTAAAAGGGAAGTCAAACTTCATTGTTTATTTTTATATTGATTTTAAATTATCTATACTGACCATTTTGGAGAAAACTTTGTTGGTTGTATTGTCAAATAAATTGTTTGTGACCCATATGATAGTTGTTAAGATCCAATAGAGACTAATGTGCATGAGGGACAACCTTGGAGATAAAAAAAACACTCCATTTGTGGTTGTATTTTTTTCTGTTTTGTAGAATGTATAGAAGTCATTTTTACTCACCACTTAAGACTCTGCCACATAGCTTACATGTGTTTACAGGGAAGAAAATTTAAAAATGTCAGCATTTGGAATGGAAACAGAAATGACTAAGTGATGTTTTATTAAAATTTTCAGTAAAAGAAAAAAAAAAAACTAAACAAAACACAATAGCTCCTCAACTGTGGACTTCTTCAGTTTTAAGCCCAGTTTGGATGGCAGAAAAACTGACAATCAGGAACAAGAAAACAAACAAACAAATAAAAAAAGACAGTAGATGCATCTGAGGACGAACCTGTGATTCATCTGTAAGATGTAGTGTTTAGACATTGCTATGGAGATAACTGTTTGAAACCTGTGGAAGAAGTGTAACATCCATATAAAAGATAAAAAACTGCTCTTTCCTCATATTCTTTCAGCAAGAGCATTCTGACTTTGTTTCTATTGGTCTTTGTATGAGCACATTCTGCATCTGTGGTGCTTCAAAGGTTCATTGTAGTCATTCATAAACAGTGCAAGCTTTTTTTATTCAAAGCACCCCAAATGGGGCTCATTCAAATCCCTCATTTCATTGCATTAAGCCACCTAGTTAATAAAGAATCAATACATTGAAAGAGCAAGGTTATCCTTTGTCTATAAGGGCTGGTATCGTTTTGAACCTCTTATAGTTTGAGTTTGAAAGGGGGGGAGGGCTGTGAAATCTATACTCATCAAGTGGGTCAAACAGGAGGATAGAAGTGTTTGAGGCAAGAACAGTGGTTCTCCTTAAAAACAACTGAGCATCTTATCTGGCATCCTGAATGCTCACAGAGCGCAGGTCACAAAATGTCAATTTCTCATCAAGGCTCCATTGTCCGAGGCCACGTCTGCCTTTAATGCACAATTAAATGACAGCAACCAGAGTGGCAATCAGCATATCAGCGGCTTATTATGTCAGCCTGCATGCACAGATCTCTACGGCACAGGAGATCCTTCAGGAGCTACTGATAGTGCAAAGGACAGATACACGGAAAGCTGCAATGTAATTTTCTGCAAGCGTCAAATAATTTCCCTGATAACCCAGTGCTTCTAAAACAATGGCCACACATCTGCTTCCTGACGTTGCATTATCTGTTTCAGATACACAGGTTTGGATCTATTAACGCGCCTTCAGCTTGGGTTTATTTATTTATTTTTTTTTGTTCTTTAAAAAATACAAAGGAAAAAAACAGTAATAATCAATGAAAAAAAATGCTAAACTTGAAGATATATTTCAGTGTTATAGCGAAGAGGCTACATGATTTTTTTCAGGCAGTTAATACAGCATCTGACCTGCTGAAGAAAACTTCAACAGCATCTTTATTTGTAAACAAAAAACAAAAATTTAAACTTCTTACTTGGAACTGAATTGTGTTGGAGGGTTAGTTAAAAGAATAAAGAATCTGGAAACTAGTTATTAGGGAATAACTAGTTCCTGTCTGATACAAAGACAAACATTTTGTAGTTGTTTAATTGATTTTTAGGTTTTGTACTTCATTATTGTAGCTGAAATGACCACAGCAATTAGTAATCAATAAAATCATGTCTAGATTTGTTATCAAATATATTTTTAGAAAAATAGATTTTAGCTTCTAGACCTCAGTAACAATCAAAGTTACCTTTGTAGCCTTTTTTGGGAAATACATCTTCATCCCTGATGTTAAGTTTTGTTTGTTAGGGTAACTATCACATATAAATTATTAAAATGGTTTAAAATAAAAATATAACAGTTTACATTAATTGTAGTTTTTTTTTTAATTCAGGGCTTACCTTTCTATTAGGTAGTTACTCCCTTTAGAAATGCTTTAAATGTTCCGCTCTGAGTCTCTGTTTCACTCAGGAAGGTCACTGGTGGCTCACTGCCTCTTACCTGCTTTTGCTGAGTAAACAAGTATTTGCTTCACTCTAAATAACCATCCGATAAAATGTGAAGACTAAAATGCAATTTGCCTCAAACCCAATGATATTTTTTACTTTGGATTGCAAAAGTCCTAAAAATGTCTCTGTCACTCTTAGACTACTCTTAGCCTCTGCCACCATCCAAACTGGTTTTATATTAAATGAAAAAAAACGAGAATTATCTACTGCAAAGAAGATATCAATTCCTAATAACAATTTAACAGAACCTCAGATCAACGATGAGCAACTACCTCCTTTTAAAACTGAAATCAGAGGGTAAAAAAACAAATACGTGACAAGTTAGCACAGTTGCTGGGCGGTTTAAGACCTCTGCAGCCTGCCAGGCAGGCTGGAGGTACAGTATATATAGTCTCAGCAGGTTTCTTTGTACCCAACAAACAGCCACTAGCTCTGCCACACCATTCAATCATCGTGAGAGCCTCTTTTATTGGAGAACTCTAATGGCCACCCTCCACCATGATCTTAATGTGTGCATTAAATATTTATAAATCCTGGGTCAATAATGCCCCATAACCAGAGCCTGACAGACCCCCACCGTACCATGTGGCTGCCTTGCTCTCAAACACAGGCATGGGTCATAGGGTCACACAATCAAAAGAAAGCAAGGCTTACCGCATCCATATGTTGCCACTCTTATCAAGACTTTCCTCAGTACTGGTTATCTGTCAAAGGAAAGAAATATTGAAAGCAATATCGATCTTAACTAGCCTAGTGTTGCCGAGGGCCACTCTTCAAACATCTGCTCGTGTATTGTTATATTTCAAAAAAAAAAAAAAAAAAAACTGGGGAAAAAAAGTCGTTTCGGTAATAAAAGCTCAAGCTGTAATATTGAACATCTCTGTGTGACGCAGGCACCCTGAGCATGACTAATGACCACGTTATTAAGAAGCATCACTGGAGGTTTTTAAAGTGTCAAATATTTCTTCATCAGTGTCAGGTTAATTGCACCGCCTGGCATCTACATGGGTGACTCACTTGGTTTTGTTGTTTTTTGTTTTGTTTTTTTTAAATGTGACCACATCCAGGCTGCGCTCCTGAGCTGTTCAGGTGAAAGATTGTGCTCCGGTGATAGCGCGCACAAAAGAGCAACTGGACAATGAGCCAGTCAATGGAGAGCTCCAGTTGAAAGCGCCACAATGGCCGTGCATGCTGGGAATTGGGCTGGATAATATAAAGGAATGAAACCTTCATTGAGGCCATGGAGGACAAGCATTCAAAAAAGACGTTTTGTTTGCTTTTTATCAACCTGTGCTTTCCCATGAGAAAAAACAATTCAAACTGACCTTAAAAAGAGAATATATATTACCTTGTGCATTTTCTCCCTGTGTAAGTTTTATACTTACAGGATTTGCACTCATGCTTAGGGGCATTATGTTGTTCAAAATCAGGACAGATCATAAAACTATGAGGTGGATGGCAGTTTATCTTCTCCGTGTGATGGGCAGTGCTGAGAAGTACTTTTTAAGGATTTGCACTTTGACAGAGGGGATTTGTTTTAACCGCTGAGCGCGGAAAAATAAAAAGTGGCTGCAACACTCCTGTAGTTTATGCATGAGACGGAGAACACTTCTGAGGGTCATTAAAACTGTACGAACAAAGACCAGAACTTAAAAATGAAACATCTGACCTTTTTGAACAATCCAGTATTTGAATCAAAACAAGACAAGACCCCCCCCCCTTCTTTATACACTTTTTTTTTAAACAGTGTTATTAGAGCCGCCTCATGTCTGTGATTCTGTACATCAGATAAGACGCCGCTCCCCTGTTACTGTACGCTGGGAGTCAGCTTTGTCAGGAAAACTTGTGAAAAGTGGAAATCTTTTCGATCCTTGCAAAGATTTCCACTTCACTCGCTTCAAGTAGAGAAGTAGGAGCAAAATATCCCAGTGCTTCAGTGTCCATTAAACTTGTATCCACATGTCATTTGATACTTCATCAATGTTTCAGAGCATTTCAAACCAGTTGGGGGAATACGGGATTTACCCATGATGCAAATTCAGTGTTAACCAAATTCACCCTCTATAGCGCCCTACAAATACTTTTTTTACCCCTGAAATGCTTCCTTATTTTGTAATGGAAAAATTGAACTAAACTTCAGTTCTCTGCAATAAACCAAACTTATGTTGGTTTAAAACCTAAACAGGATAACGCATATATTCAGAATTTAACTCCTTTTGTACCACCTTTTACTTCATTTGCATACACACTTATTTTCAGCTATGTCTTTACCAACTTAAACATGCATTGTGGGCATGTTTATAATCAATGAACCTCCAGCCCAGTCTCAAGTATTTTGCAACTTTAAACTTTCAGTTCTTCCCTTTATGTAGAGCTTTAGTCTTTCCCTTAACTCTGACCAGTTTCACTGCTTAAAAGAAGCCCCTCTACACTATGATGATGCCAGCGTCATATTTCACCAGAGAGATGGTAGTGTGAGGGTGTTAGTTTTCCAGCACACATAACACATATTAGCAAAAAACAAGCATAAAAAAAGACTTTAATTTCATCCAATTAGAAAACCGTCTTGTACATGTTGTCTTTGTCACAAGATGGCTGGTAGCAAACTGGAGAAGGAATTTTTTCCAGCTGTCTTTCAAAAATAATCCCATAAATGAAAGATTTTGAAAGTGTGCAACTGATTGTTTTTACCATTGCTGGCGTAACTGAGTATTATTTTCTTGGTAGATTTCTACTTCTTTTATACACTTTCCATTTTAAGTCTGTTGAGTTGAACAAGGTCAAGCTGAGGTAAGTTGTTTTATAACCAAAATCTACTTTAGGCCTCACTGCAACTTTGTGAAATGTTCTGTAACCTTGAGTAATACTGATTTAAAATGCAAACAGTTTGACTTCTGAAACAGTTGTCTGCCTACAATTTTTATTTAGGGATACCAGAGTAGTGGGGATGGATTACATTTTCAAAGGACAATTTCAAATAATTACTTTGCAAAACCTCTAGACAACAACAACTGTGTTATTTTCCTTAATGTTCCCCAATATAAACTATTGGTGTGCTGGTGCCAGTGATGGACCATGAGATTCATTAGAGTTTATGGCTGCAACATCACAAAACAAGCTCAGTGGTATTAACACTTTTGTGAGCGACTGTATATGAACTCCACTTAGCCTAAAAATTACAGAGTGTGGACTTCTTGGCACCAGCATGCAGGGCTGCAGTGATAAAATAATATCACTTGAACTGTATTTTCTGCCACAGTCTCCAGCATATAGAGCTCCTTTCATACTAGTCCTGTGTAGTGCTTTGTCCAGTATAGTTCTGGATATGATATCATCTATTAATAATGTATTGGCAATGGATTACATAAAAAGGGAGCAGAAATAACATCCAATATTCATGCCCCCTGAGCTCGAGTGTGTCCAATCCGTTTGGCCCATAAAACCTTAGCCCCATTTCCATATCCGCTGTGGGTCACAACAGGTCTGCCGCACAAAGGCTCACAGAAAAGCTCGACTCAGGAAGAGGGCAGTAAAAATTGGGTGGATTTCTGAACCCTTATGAAAGAAACCTCCTTTGGAAAAAAAAAAGAAGTGAAAAAAGCCCTTTTCCGATTTCAGCGCCTGTGAAAAACCTGTTACAGTGTTTCCCTCTTTAATTGTGCCACTTGAGAAATTGACGTGCCTCTGAAACATGGCATGAATCTCGCAGTTATTGCAGTCCCCTTGGCAGGGAATGTTGATACAACATCTGCATGCTATAGAAAGTAATGGAAGTAGCAGAGGTGGCAGCTGCAACTCTACAGGAAGTGTGCCATTTTCAGGCAGCGCTGCTGTGAGAACCACTAACTGCCAGCCTGGTCGTGCAGGCAGCTCTGATTGCCAGGACACTATGACAAACACGCAGGGGCTGGGAGTGTTGCATCCTGGGGGATGACAGCTTCTGTTTGATTGTCAATAAGGCTCATTAGCAGAAAAAATGGAGAATGCGGAAAGAGATTAAATGACTTGCAACAGGGTCCCCCTCATGTTTCATTACAGTGGATTTATCAGACCCTTTATTTGATCAATTTCAGGAGAAAAAAAGGAAGTCTGCTGCAGAATCCATTTCTATATGTACCAGATAAAGTGTGAGCTGTTTTATTGAATTTAGCCACACCTAACAAAAACCTCTCTAGTGCAGCTCTCGTCCTAAGACCAAGCGGCGGATGTTTCCCTCCATCTTAGGGAGGGACGGCCAACAAAGCAGCGTGTAAGGGCCTTTCCCTGAAGAGTCCTTGTCACGCCGCGCCAAACCTCTGTGATTATCGTTGTTTTTGCAGCGAGTGTCCACGCCTGCCAATACCGCTGTTCCATAAATGAATTTGGCCCCTCGTCAACGAATTACCTAACACGCAGAACTGTGTATGTGTCACATCCAATTCCAACTCACCGGCTTTGGCGGTGTGTGTCAGCTGGAGAACTTAATCATCAATCGTCAATCATAATAAGCGAAACACATTGATAGGAGTTGTTTTTCTTTTCCTGCTTTCTTTCCCTTTCCTACGCAGTTGAAGTGTAAAAGGAGAAGTTAAAACGACCTTGTTAAAATGGGACCACCATTTATATTCTTAATTCAGTGTATGGATTAATTAGTGTTGGCGAGCCACGGTATCAGTTTCCATGTGGCAGAGCTTTGGAGTTATCAAATCATTACTCTCTTTCATAAGGGAACTCTGGAGTGATTTCTATCAGACGTATGTTGATGTTTTTGCTCTGAACCAGCTTTGCACATATTTAGGACCATGCTTTTAATTAAGTCCTAATTGGACAGTTAATAAAAGGGTCTTTTTAAGTACCAGGCACCCATCTATAACCTAATTTTCACACCTTACAAAATTAATTTTATGAACTGTAATCAGGGCCTCAATACTTTAGGATTTTCCAAGCAAGGTGCTATTGAGAGGTGATAAGTGATTAACATTTTACCTGCAGTGGAAAACTGTCTTGGCATGTGCCTTTCGTAAATATCCGTATAAGACTGTCTCAAAGGCTAAACTAACAGCTATGAGACAGGCTTACAAAAAGTGGTCTTCTTTTGTTTTAAAATTATTTACATAAAAACAAAAAAAACATTGTAGGTGTTTCTATGCAGTTTATTTTTGATTCTTACAAGCTACAGGCAGTTCTGTCTGCTTAAATTGACATCCTCTTCGCATCAGGGGCTTATTTATCTACTGTAGACACCAATGATTAATTAGATGAAAGATTTTGTTAGAAGGTGGTGCACCACCAGTAATCTTGCTGAGTGAAACACATGAGTTTCTTTGTGTTTCAATCATCACAAGCTCAAACTCTGACCACAAAAACTGGTTCTTTCCTAGCACCACTTGAAACTGGGCCAGAGGAAAGAGCCTCTTTAATCTGGAGCTAGAGGTGAATTTACAAAAGACAACAATTAATCCAAATTTTAGGAATTCAGAGATTAAAAATTCAAAATAGTATTTTGGATTTCACAAAAGCTAAAACCACTGAGCTTCAACATCAATAAAATTAGTTTAAGTCTGGAATAACTGGGGTCACTGTATCCAATCTTCCTGGGGTTGATTTGATATCATCCGATCACTGGTCAAAAAGTTTAGGGAGGTCTATGCAATTTTTTCAACCAAATCCTTTATCACCATTTCTGACTTGAAACAGTCTGTTTTTTCATATTGCAACGTTCAGTTAGTAAAACGTATTCCTCATTTTCCAGTGCTGCTAATTAAGAAACAGAATTGTGAAACATTTACAAACATTTACAAACTGTCTACTACTTTATAGATGAATGTGGCAACATTAGCACATATATGCAATCGAATCTGGGTCATTTCTGATCAGAATAACTATCTGATTTAAAAGTGATGTAACAAGAAAAACACTAAATATGGTTTATTACATCCTGCTTCTTTGTAAATACCCACCAAATGCATGTATGATGATTTACTCCAGGTTTATAAACTAGTGTTCACATTCACTACAATGTATTTTAAATCTGATGGCAGAAGTCCATTTAGGTCTTTGACTCTCTCGCTTTAGCCTGCAGGTCAAACTAATCTGAATTTATCCTAAATGAAGACAAAAGTAGAGTTTTCTAGACAAGGTAAGATTTTAGCAGCTTATAACCCTTTGACAGAAGCTCACTTGAAGAATCCTAAAGTATCCCTTTAATGCAGCCACACATCCACATTACACGCTTACTGGCACAGCATATCTTTAGCACAAGGCAGAGGAATCTGGCTCATATTTTCCCTCTGCCTGATCCATTGCACTCTTCTCTCCCGTCATATAGATCGCAGTCTGCAGGGGCCAGAGGCGCTGACAGAGCCCAGATGCTCCCAGTCTGTCTGGGGGACTGGGGAGACTGGTGCCATGGGGTCCTGGAGCCTCTAAAGTGCCGCCCCTCCATCAACATGACCAAGGCTAGACCTGCACTTTCTCCAGGCTGAGACACTCTCCTTAACTACGCTGACAAGCCGACTGCATAGTCACAGATTGATACGTGCACACTCCAAGGTAATCGCTCTCACGTAATGTACGGCCATTCGTCAGCCTTTCCTAATCAGAGAGGCCAAAACCAGCACTTGGTCTCTCGCTGACACAAGGTTACATATATGCACAAAGTTGCATGCTGATACCACGGAGAGTTTTCTTCTTTTTTTCCTCACTTAATCTTCAACCAGCAGCTGTACAGAGCAGTCTCTTTGTTCTCAAGAAACAAGAATAAAAAAAAAAAACCATGATACAAATTCTACGTCCTCCTGTTTTCTCTCTCGAAACAACGCACAAAAAAAAAGATCATTACAAGAGCATCAAAGTGTGCCATGTTTGAAACGATGGTTCTCTTTGTAGTGGCGGCGGAGCATGGAGTGTATTGGTATTAGATGCTGCTGTGGCAGCTGTCGTGGCTGGCTGTGTGGTGCCTCGGTGTCAGGGCCTCAGAGAAAAGGCCGTCCCGGCAGACAGACAGAGGGGGAGGAAACCTGATATGGCAGCCAAAAACCCAGTCTAATGTCTGTATATATCCAGCTATCTATCCCAATGTCTGTCTTTCTGAATTCTGAAGGCTGCCTATCTGCATAGTGGATACTCCTCTGGCTCCCTCAGCATCATCACGCTGCCTGTAACTGAGCCTAACGTGCACCAGAAAGTTGTAACTTTATATATCTTAAGCACACAAAACTTCTTCTGGCTATTTATGAAATCAGCAGTGAGGCTGCGTCATTAATTCTGCAGGGGGCCCCTCTAAGCTTTGCGACTTGTTCTGAAGGGGTGCAGGTTGTGATAACGGTAGAATTATGTGCCGACATGTATGAAGAGAAGGAGATGGAAGCACAGAGTGTTTGTGTTTGATGTGGGGGCAGAAAATTGTTCTATAATGAGGAGGGGTGCCAGGATATGAGATGGGAAGTGGGGAGTTGGAGACAGGATATAAGTTATGAGAAGGAAACTAATGTTAGGAAATGCAGAGGCTGTTGTTGTTGTCTCTGCTGCAGCTTGTATAACTCCAAATGTATCTTACCTACTATTGGGCTGTGATTAATACAGCCCGGCCAGGTCAGAACCCCGCACTGATGTTACGGATGCCACCAACCGTATCCCCGCTTTTTCCAGGGGCTCAAATAAATGTATGTGTGTTAGAGAGAGAAAAAGAAAGAGAGAAAATGTGCATGTGTGTGTGTGAGGGGGTTAATAAATGTTGAATCAAACGCCGCACGAGACACTCACACTCCTTAAGGGTTGCCCATTAGCGGTGTGTGGGTGCATGGGGAGTTTATCAGTGTCTGGGTGATTTATGAAGTCAGACTCAATATCATCCACTTCACCCACACACATATGGACATACACATGTGCACACACCAGCATGCATGGCCATGTTCTCACGCACCCACGTGCACAACAGCCCCTACGCGTGCGCTCGTGCAGTCTCTTTGTGAAACAGAGGCAGGTATGTGGGGAAAAAAAAAAATTAAGTTTCTTTTTCTAGAGATTAACAATGTGGATGAGACTCTATATAAAGTTTTTCTTTTTTTTTTTTTGTATAAAGGTGATGGAAAATATGTGAAACGTATCAAAACTTTACTATATTTGTTACTCTCAGGAAATATGAAAACACCTTGATAAAAACGTACGGACATTGAGAAATTAATGATGTGATTATTTTTAGAGGAACTCTTTGCGTAACTACGTAAATTACAGAGCCAATTACTGCCAGCATGTTTGAGGCTTTGATGCTAGACTTGTTGTTAAACATCAACCATGCAACTCTAAAGACTTCAGTCGCTCTGCTTGCTAAATTCAAGCCATTCCATAGAATTTACTTGGCCACTAGCAAAAAAAAAGGAGGGTGCTTACAGTGCACTTCAGAGTGCGCCTGGCTTAAATGGGACCCCTTGTGGCTGTGTCACAGCTCCCTTCGTTAGGGGGCTGACTGTAGCCTGTAGTCACCACAGGCATCATTAGCCCTCTGTGAAACCATAGACTGAGTCTCATTCTTCATGTGCCTGTCTGCTGCCTCAACATTTACGCTGCGATGCTGCTCCTATGGCAAAATAACCGAGTCCAGCGAGCTCAGCGAGACAGTCGCTCCGAATCGGGGCGGATAAAAAGATTCAAAAATGCAGCAAAGTTCAAATATATTCAGTAGGCGGGCCACTAGGATTGCTTCTGTAAAGGTTAGAGCCAGGGTTATTTTTGGAGGGTGCATTATTAGGCTACCTGGTCTGAAAAGAATAGGAATAACTATGAACAAGTTAGGGTCAGTATGAAGCAGAAGAGAGGAATGTGAATCAGGAATTCAGACTGTTACAATAGATCAATGTGAGAAAAAGCAAAACACAGGAAGTAAAAGTTCAAGGCACTTTCAGTTAAAACAGTTTTCTCTAAACATGCACATAACCATATGCTGACTTTAAAGAAAAGAAATAATTTATCCCACGGGGATTACACAGGGTTGTGATGATAATAAAATAAAACATAAACATTTAAATTACAGATTAAATGCGCTGGATAAATTCAAGGTTGAAATGTTGATTTTCTGTTTCCCGTTCTGTACTGCCCTCTAATGGAAAAGCCCACTCAGAAATAAAAGAAAGAGCTCTGACAAGTCAGACAGCGAGGGAAGAAAAGACACATAGCATAATTAATAATCAGGCAAACTGAGCGCCATTTATAAGAAAGCAGTGCCTAAATTAAACCAAATTTAATCAAAGAAAAGGCAAGATTTGTCATTTTGAAATACGTTTATTTCAACATGTATAAACGTAAGGAGAGTACAGTATACAAAACATTAGACATCTCCACTCTAGGTGGATTATAAGGCGAGAACAAACAATGAGATCTAAACGAAGACTAAACAAATGCTTCACTACAAAGCTTTGTAGCCATAAAATTCAGAGCCTTTATCACTGGATGTTGAACAAAGCATTCACTTGGCAGGAAATTAAAAAACCAACGAGAGGTACAAAGACTAATTCTGCTAAGGAAAACAACAACAACAACAACAACAATGCATGAGACATATTTTTAAGGGAATAATAATGCTTTAGAAAAACCATTCCAGCACTATCTGGCAAACGCAACGAGGACCCACGGGAGCATATGTTTGTAATTCCTACTGTTCTCTGTTTAAGTTATTTTTGCTACAATCTAATTCTGCAACAATTCTGTATCGCATTAACGATGCAGCATCTCTATTCTTAGTTTAAAAAAAAAACAAAAAAAACAGAAAGCATCATAGTGACTACTTCCAAGTAATTCCAGTTGTTCCGCAGTATGTGCCAAGATGCCTAACTTTATAGCCTTGTTTTGTGTTCTTAAATAAAAAAGGGAATGTGTGTGTGCTCTGAATGAAGGACAGTCGAGCTCTGTCATGCTTCAGCCTTCCCCTCTCTGCCTCTCATGGGTGAGCAGCCATTGTTTGAGGTGGTCGCCCCTGCCGCTCATGTACGGCCCACTCTGTCCAGAGCTGGAAATGACTCTGTGACAAGGAATGAGGAGAGGAACCTGGCACAGACGGACAGGGGAAAGTATGATACTCTGAGGGTAAAGACCTGTTTTTCTTTCTTCATACATTTTGCAGCAACTCTAAAAAAGTTAGATTTTGATTTTCTTTAAATCTGTATTTTTCCTCATTTATTTATATAAAAAAAACACCTGCAAAACATGTTTTCATCTAAAAAATAATAAATATCTAAATATCTTCAGGTCACATTTTAGCATTTATTGTCATAGCAAATCAAAAGTAAAAATAAAAAAGATAGCAGCAATGCATAATAAATGAAAGGATGTTGTGACTTAAAAGTACTGAACATGCAGAGGATGTGAACTGCACCTTTCTGATTTATTTTTCACTTTTCATGTTCTTGAAATGCAGAAAAAAACAAAGAGCCACACCAGAACTATTTGGTTTGATGCTGCACAAATCCACATTCAGGGTGATAGCTTAGTCTTAGGATATAAATGTTTTTTTTTCACCCTTTAATAGTGAAAAGCAAAGAAGCAATCAAAAATTAATGGGCAAAAACACCAGCAGGATGAATATTCAATCGAGAGGGTGTCAACATTAAGATCTGATAACCCTGTGATCATTAAAAAGAGGAAGTCGGTGGAGCGTTTACTCTTGTTGCAGACGACTGCCAGGGGGGTCCCGAGTTCTTTGTAAACTAAATGGCTGGAGAAAGATTAAACAAGCAAGCCTAAAAGACTTCGATCATTGTGAATCGGAACAAGAAAAGCAGTAATGGTTTGAGTGAACCACTGGAATCATCTGTTTTTAAAATATTGTAAATTCTGTCCTCGTTTTGTTCGAGCTGCACGAACAGGAAAAAAAAAAAAAACATCCCAAACTGCTGCTGCACAGTGGCTGCATCCCTCTAATTTAACAGAGCTGTGCACTGAATTGATGGCTCCACTCGCAGCCCTTCATACGAAAAGTTGGACAAGCGGTGTGTTTCAGTTCAAATCCATCATTAAACCCTCTTCCATATCAACAGCAATAAAACTTTCTGAGCCCCAGATTAACCTTGCAGACAGAGAAATACTGCTCGCGTATTCGGATCAATACTGTTCCCCGGGTTTGGAGGCAGAGCGGGGTACCCTCAAGGCCTTCGGATCTGCCTCTTCACATAGGGGGGAAAAAGAGCACTACACCAGGCTTATCAATACTCAAATCCTGGTGAAGAAGTGCCACAGAGAGGCGAGGATCGATTGAGCACACTGAGCTTTTCACAGCTGAAGACCGAGTGGAGCAGTGCTACTGACAAGTAATTGACACTGACAATCTGACTCTGGATCTGAATCAGGAGCTAAGGGCTCAGGCTCCCAGCCTCCCTGGCGAAAGGAAAGAAATGTCTGTAAAACATGAGGCTGAGAACTATTATACAGCTATATAACAGCATTGCCACTGGCTACAGCACTGTGTAAAGTATATGGAGAATTAAAGGCGGTGTATTAAAAGCCAAAATGGACAAAGGTGGCCATAATTCTGACATATAAATGAAGGTTTTTAATCAATTTTTTATGCAAATCTAAACTGCAAACAGCAGCAGATGATAATTAGAGCATTAAGGTGAAGATTTCCAACGTGGCATTTTATGGAACATATAAGGAGATAACACAGGAGATGCTCTCTGTCTTCACCGTGCACACCGGTGGTGCCCACAGCACTACATGGGCAGAGTTAAACAGGCTTTGATCAAAAGGGTCTGATCAAAAGAAGACACACCACTTGCCCTCTGGCCTTCCATTTTGTACACAGTGGATTCGTGGATAAAATGATGCGGACCAGGTTTCCTACAAGAATCGGAGATTTGCAGTCTATGTTACAGACAGCAAACAGCAGGAACAAAAAGGTGTGGGCTTTAAAAAAAGGAAAACGATTTACTGTAGGTAAATTTACTCCTCGGCTGCTCTCATAGGGAGGTGTTGATTGCATATAGTGGATCACACCTATGGTTTAGATTGAATATTCTACAGTCTGGAAAACTTTTACACAAGTGCTGTTGTGGAAATGGCATCTCTGTGGAAAGTAAAAAAAAAAAACTAAATAAAATGGAAAAATATTGGTCGGAAAATCAGTAAACATTTAGTAAAAACAAGTTCATGATTTTAGGGTTGAAAAATAGGAAACATCTCCACGTTTAACGAGATCCCAGAAAAACCTCTTTATTGACCAGAGTTTTAAAACTGGACAGACCTCATGCTCTGCCCCTCTCCCACTTGTTGCTGCTGGTCAGTGTGCTGAGGTCTGCATGTTCAGTACTTTAATCTTTAATCTGACTGTAATTAAAAGCAGTAAACATGGTAACTAAGGCAGGCAGCTGTCTAATTAACCATTTAATAGCTACTTGTTTTAACAGTATTATTCTATAAAAGAGAAGAAACAAAAGTAACAGATTCTACACAGTAAGTACATGAATTAATAAAATCATTGGCTTCAAATCTAAAATAATAATATTTCTTAGAAAAAAATAGATATTTTTCTAAATAAAAAGAATAGTTAGTTAAATATTAGATTAAATATAGTCAGATTAAATATAGTCACTTCCTACATGTGAAAGACTACAAATAATTCAACGATTTAAATTCCTGTATCGAATGTTTTAAAAATTTATGCTTTAACATGTATATAAGAAAAAGCTTTTTCTAAAAAGAAAAAAACATTTAAAAGAGTTCATCAGACAAGGCAGCTTATTTCCAGGTAATCATTCCTAAAATATTTATTCTATCTAATAATAATAATAATAATAGGTTTAAAATCTAACATTATAATAGCTGCAAACTTCTAGTCGTCTTTTTAACCTTCCTCACAATTGAAATCCTCCTGATTTGATTAATAAATTACTTATTCTATCGGTTTAGTTTTTTTTTTTTTTTTTTTTTTTTTATTTTTTTTTTTTTTTTTTTTTTTACAATATATTGCTAGACTCTCCAACCAATTACTGTCCCTTTTGGCTTGAATAAATTAAGTAAAGATGGAAGCCTGTCAATCAATGTCAATCAATGTCATCTACACTTACCGGGTTCCTCCTCATGGCCCCTCCCACCGCCCGCACCGCTCTGGGGTTTCCCGCCATCTCAGCGAGGCGTTTATACGAGACCGTCTCTCCAAACTTCACGTCACTCAGAAGAACCTTAAGCACGCGGCTGGTGAAGGCATCTTATTCGCCACGCGGCAGAGGACAGAGAGAAAGAAAAGAGATGGAGAGATTTAATCTGGTGAGGTTTGAAAACACCAAGACGCTTTGAACATTAGCTGAACTCTTCTAATCAAAACGGTGTGAATATGCCCTGTTATAACACTTATTGTATAGCAGAATGTCCTGTCTCTCTTTATTCTTCACAACACTCATTAAAAATTAAATACTAAGAAGTCCCCCTTCTTTGACCTTAGAACCAGTATTAACATGCTACACCAGCAGACATGAGAAAATTATTCCTATGGCAGAAAAATCTAGGTTATGCTTCGGAAAGGTCACAGCTAAAATTAAAAAAGTTCGCTCCTTCATTTAAAAGGATTAAGAGAGGCCAAAAAGACTGCAAATCTGCTCCAGATTTTTAATAATAATAATTTGAATGTTGCAAAAACCATTTGTGGCAGTGAGATGACTTTGAGGTTAATCAGACCAATTTGTCCTTTTAATTGCTTTCTATTCAGAGTAGATTCATTATATCATCTCCACTTAAATGGCGGAATTCTTCAAATCATCCGCAGCTTAACCGACCATATTAACGGCTTTGATTTCATTAGCACTTTAGCAGCAGTATTATCTTTCTCTCTTTTTTTCTGGATTACCGGGCAGTGACTGAGAGGCATGTTTGTCTTGCTCTGATTGCTGAAGAAGGAGAAAAGTATTTGAAGCGTCTTGAAAGCTTTGAGACACTGATGCACTCAGCTTGTGTAGCGAGTGGAAAAACACTTTTCTTTTTTTGCACACAGGACAAGGCGAGGAACAATAGTCTCGTTATCAAGACTGGGTAAAATTCGTCTAGTATACACATGTACTCCGTCATGAAAATTCAATTAGTGATCTCCCATTCTCTCTCATTTATATGGTCTAAGAGAGCACATGACAACTGATCTATGTGAAATCCCTCTAAATTGGCATTGTGTGAAAACATGTCACACCCCTGTCTCTCTTCTACAGAGCGAACATCCTTTGCTCCCCAGGCTCCCTTGCTACCTTATAGTCACTCTCTGCTACACAAAGCCACGCGAACAAGGCAATTTGCCTAAACTGGGGGGAATAAGTGTAAAACCTAAAGGGGATACGTTTGATTGATGCACACCCATGTGAGTTCTTTGTCTTGAACAAGGCCCGTAGGTACTGTTTAATAATTTTTCAGGTAATAATCACACTGTCAACGAGATGACGGGCTCTTACGCAGACAGCCTTAATGTTGCGAGGAGATAAGATACACCTCCCCAAATTTTTCTTTTCATGCTTTTCACTCTCCCGGCTGTAGCTCGGATTTGACCTGGTGATGTCTGCGGCACAGAGTGATATCGCTTTTTCACTGAAGAGGAGCTGAGAGTCTGCAAAAGTCAGGTGATGATAAACTCCTGTTGATGCAAACAAACTAGATCTGCATCAACCTGGCAGCAAGCTACAGTGCTATTAATGCTGCGTTCCTCAAGTCTGAAGAAGTTGATTTGGGAAACAACTATAAATTGTTTGCAGTAATCTGTATTTAGTATTTCATTTGATAAGTTATTAAACAACTTAAGTGAGTGAAATACAACTTTATAGACTTAAATAGAGTTTTACAGCTTTAATATGTGTGCTTTTATACCTAGGCTTCCTAACTGAAGCACCTTCCCAAACTTTCCTATCGATTAGCTTTCACTGGCTACTGAAATCCTAGTTTTCAGGCAAAACTCCTTTGAATTTCCACCTTATATATAAACAGTAGTGGGCTTTATAGTTAATGGTCAATATTTGTTTATATTTTCACATTTTCTACAGTCCCTGATTTACAATGTAACCCTTTTCTCAAGGGTCTAATCATCTGATTTTTTTTTGACTCTGTTAAAGTACTTAGAGTCCTTGAATGTCAAAGTAATGTCATAAATGAATGCTTTGCTTTGTCGGGCATTGAGCCTCAGATTGACCTTACTTTCAGCTTGTTAGTGGGCCTAAATTGAAATAAAGATCTCAGCTTGATTAATTGTTTAAATCTTTAACAAGACAGTATTTGAATTTCAAATGCTAAAACATACAAATTAAGTCAGCAATGTGTCAGAAGAAGGGAGCTAATTGAGTTAGAATTACATCTTTCCAGCAGTTCTGATTGTATTCTTTCAACATCATCATACAGTCCTTGTTTTTAAAGCACTTTTTATTTAAAAAGAAAAGCACTATTCTCTTCTTAAGAGAAGAGAAGGTTGATAACAAAACAAGTCTATCATTACGCAGTAGCCCACATACATATGGAAATGGTTATGGTTACTTTTGTTATTGGATAACAATAATTTCTGAGTCAGAGCAACAGATCAGAGAACTATAAATCATACTTTTTTATTTCTAAAAATAAATTCTTTAACTAGTACAGATTGTTTTCTGATCAATTCCAATTGGTATTTTTTTTATCTGTTTTTTTTCTTCCCTTCCTGTTAAATGTCTTATAACAAACACAAATGTGATTTTCAGTCTGCAGGTGCATCTATCAAAGACACAAGCTTTTATGTGCTTTGTTCTGATGTTCTGAGTTGAACAAAAATCAAATGAAGGTTAAGGATATTTGCTTTGTGCAACAACATGATAATAATGTCATTTCTCCCTTCTCTGTCTGCTTCTAAACTATTAGAGAACATTTATGAGTCCTGGATATAAAACAAAAATGGAGATAGACGGTTAAACCTCACAGAAAAACAAACAGGAAATCAGGCAAGAAAATCCTGATCGGTTCATCTCTTCTCTGTTTCTTGGAGCAGGTTGGGCTGGAAAACAAGTGTCTGCTGTTTTATCTGCTATAGTTACACAGGTTAAGGAACTTTGCCCTCATCAGTGTTTGTGACAGACACTTCATGCAGGTCGCTCAAGGTGACCAGCGGTGATTCAGAGAGCGGTCCCCCAGCCCCATACTTCATAAAGAGCCTAATACGGTGTGTCTGGGGGTCAGGACCCTCTTTAGATTGGGGTGCAGTGATGTCAATTGTTTAAATAAAACTTGAGGGAAACCACCTACATGTTTATAGACGGCCCATAATCATGTCACAGGCCATTACCTGCTGTGAGGCCAGCTGATGGTGCTGCTCCAGCAGCAGAGATAGATTTACTTGGAGAAAAATCGAACACATTCAGTGATTATGAGGGTATTGACATATATGATTGATTTGCTCATAATTTTGTATATGAGAGCAATCTTGAGGAGGAAAAAAGAAAGCTGTAAACTGATTTTCATCAGCCCTGCTAATGACAGATTTGGAGAGACGACCTCCAGCTGACAGTCACCTCTTACAAGCTTGTGTGAGTAAAAAGACAATAGTGGAAATGCAGCTACCTCATTATCCTTTGTGTCTAATGGGAGGGAAGACTTTGACTCCCAGTCAAAGTGTCTCTTGAGTCTTCAGGGATCCATACTTTTGAAGGCTGACGGGGTGCTGATGATTCTCTGATTATTCGATATTCTGAAAACGTTCATTTCCCTAATTCCTCTCCACATCACAGGGGCGAGTCCTGGTGAGTGTCTCATCTCGCCCTACGCTGTGCACAGGGGGAGGCTCAGGCTCCTGCAGGAACACAGTCATTTGGGCTTTGAAGAGCGCCCTTCTCCCCCTCTGCCCAGCCCCCCCTCCCTCCCTCCCTCCCAGCACATTCCCCGCGCCGCTTACCGAGACTAAGATCCTCTCGTCTGTTACATATGGATGTATAATTAATGAGATAAGAATATGCATCATTTTAAGAACCCACGTTGGTGTCTGAGGTTTTCTGAGAGAGCAAATGCGAGCGCACACACAAGTTAACTGAGCGTAACACGCGCACGCTCTCGCCGTTCCTTTACCCCTGTTGGCCAAACTTTCGTGTGATGTTGTGCGTGACAGTCAGATGATATAGGGAACTACGCCTCGAATCTCCTTTCATGTCACCTCTGTTTCTCAGGTATGCCGTGACAGCTAATATGAAAAGTGGCTTGTTTTGTCAGAAATGTGTAAATAAACATGGCAACACTTCAAGTGAAGGTCACAACTCAATATTACATGACAAGTGCTGCGAGAGCGCTGTCGCGTTCAGGTTCTCCCCAAAGATAACAGAGCAAACAAAAGTTGGTTGTCACAGATTGTAATGACCTGATTATACTTGTTCTTTTTATCCCTTTCTTTCCTGCAGACTGGTGGCAGCAGCATGACTCCAACTAGAAGGAATTCATACTCCATAAAGGTAAATCAATTCAGTCCTTTTTTTTTGTTCTTGTTTTTTTTTAATGAGAAAACAAGAAATTAATTATTTTTTTACCCTCAAAAGAAAAATACTCCTGATGCTCAAATTTAACATTCTTCCCCTAGTTTGGCCTGTGGTTCTGACTATTGAGAGCAATTTAAGACTAAACCTTGTATTTTACGTAGCCCCAAAACAAAAGGCGAGTAGTGGGGGGGAGAGGTGCAACACGCCACAATCACCTATTCAGATCAGGTACTAATGAAGAATTCCATCTATCCTGAAATTTAATTAAAACCCCAAAGACTTTCAGATGAGATGTGATTTGAAAGAGCCCGGGGCTGGTACACAAGCACTTGGTGGCGAAGGGAATCACACTGAAAGTTGATATCGTAATTGGTCCTGATGTATTTTCTGCATTGCCTTTGCGGGACTCATAGCTGTATACAGGGTCTCGGCGGAGTACCTGCTCATTGAAAATGCCATCACTCAAGTACCGAAGATCTGCATGAAATTAGAGAGCAACTAAAACCTGATTGCTGGGGAAGGGAGGAACAATTGTTAAATGCATATATTAGGGTTTTCGTTTCTGTGCACGTGGGACTAAGTGATCTGTTTTGAAAATCTTTAAGGAAAAATGCAATAAAGGCCTCAGTTAAAACAAGAAAAACGGACTAATAAGAGTTTTATAAAGAGCACCGATTTTTTAATCTCCAAAAATTCAACGTGGTCAAAATAAAAACACCAAGGCTGATTGATTCTTATTTTTTGCTCCTCAGCTTCTATATTGTTTAATCTACAAACACAGCTAGTCACAGCTAGACCACTTAATTGTACATTTAAAATGTTTCTTATGGTAAACCTATAACACGGCAGAGGTAGCATCATGCTGGTGGGATGCTTTACTTTAGCAGGGAGATGAAAGACAATGATGCATGAAAACCTATTAAAGGCTGCAAAAGGAAAATGGGCCAAAACATGCAGCCAGAGCTTTGACTGAGGGGCTCAGATTAAAGCATAATCATGTGCAAAAGTGGCCTAGTCAAAGTACAGAAGTTTATCTGGTCTAGAATTTGTAGCAATATTGAAATACTGACATGTATACAGTCTGTGCATCTAAGCTGAATGAGCTTGAGTCATTTTACATTTGGGGATAAATGCCCTTACCCAAAGATGTTAAAGGTAAAACTGAGTTAGCAGCAATCTAAAGAAAATCTAATAAAATATAATTAGTTTGAAAATTATAACAAATTTTCTAATTTGACTTCAAACATTAGGTTTTAATGGTTTTGTCTTCAAAATAAAAACCTGCAAGGACGATTAATCCTTCATTGTTGTTCCTTAGCTTCTCCATTAGAACCTCTGCAAGCAAAGCTACCGCTCTAATTGTCCAGTTTTCTGGGCCACTGTTTTACACACCCTAAGTGACTGATCAAGCCAACAATAAGCTCATTCAAACTTTACACCATTCACATGTTCTCATCTAAAAAAAAAGACAGAGAGAAAAAGAAAAGAAAGCTTCCTGTCTGTAAATGTCAGGAGTGGAATTCGATCAGTTTCAAAGAATGTGCCAAGAATCATGAAAAAGCTTGCCAAGACTAACACGCGTGGTAAGAGCTGCCACAGATTACTGAACCAAGTTACAGCTCTGTGTTCTGTTCTCTCTCCACCACTCACACACACACACCACCCACTTTCCTCCACTCTCCCTCTCAGCCATAAAATACTTCATTATAACACAGTGAGCCAGTGAGTGTAAGTGATGTAACTGACAATTAAGAGTGAAAGCCTGATCCCAGTCACGGCTCTACAAATATTTATCCATGACAGACCTCCTTGTAGGGCGGGGTGGTGAAAGGCAGGGAGCGGGAGACTCCCAGCGGTCTGCGGCTCGGTGAAGTACGCCTGGAGCCATTCTACGCAGCGCTGCATCTCGGGGCTCGTTTCTACCGGGCTATCGGTGACCACACAGCTCAGGGGGGCCTCGCTGCTCCTGTGAGGGATGTAAGGCAGGACAGGGAGGTAAGATGGGGATCAGAGGAGCAATCATACTACCCCGGTTCTTGGTTCAACGGTGCTAAAAAAAATGTCACAAGAGTGCAATAACGGAGCACAGATGGAAGATGGCATTATCTGCTGAATAAAACCTAAGCCATTAATTGAGACATGTTTAAAATATAAAGTTACACACTGCCATGCAAATGCATAAAACCTCTGTGAACTTTTTTCCACATCTTTGCACATTACAATAACAAAACCCTGTGAATTTTATTGGGATTTTATGTGACAGCCGAACACACGGTGAGGCAGAACTGTGGAGTAGAGGGAAAATGATACATATCATTACATATACAAGACTGGAGAGCCAGGTGCTTATTTGAATTTATCCCCCTTATAACCTGACACCCAAAAATAAAACCCAGCGCAACCATTTACCTTCAGACCTCACCTTATTAGTAAATAGAGATGTTTAATTAATTACAGTTGTTGTGTGAAAAGCTTTGGAGTTTTGTTATTTCTTTTCTTTAATCATTTTAATTTTTTTTCTGGAACATGAATGAACAAACGGCATCAAATAGACCAAGAAACACTTCAGGGACAAATCTCAAACTTTAGAGTTCTGCTTGAATCCATCATGTGAGCTTGGTTCATATGCAGACATACCAAGAAGTAACTCTGGGGGAGCTGCCGAGATTCACAGCTCAAAAGCGAGAATCTGTTGAGAGGACGACTATAAATCACATGAGGAGGGAATGAAGCCATTGTTTAAAGACAGTCATGTTGTTTGCAGTTTGCCAGAAGCCCTTTATACAGGTGCATCTTAACCAGATAATAATAAAAAAATCTTATTTCATTAATCCAATTCATCAAATTTATTAAACACATGCCATATATTTTAAGTACACACAGACTGATGTCTTTAAAATTTTATTTCTGTTATTTATTGTGATTGTTTCCCTACAGCCAAGGACAACGTGAGCTTTAATATCAAGATACAACAAAAAAAAAAACATGAATAAAAAAGAAATGTGTGTTTTATGCAAAGTATAAAACCTGCTTAAAGGCTGTTTTGTTCTAGTTTTTTAATAAAAATACATTTTACAAGTTATATGTGGATTTTGCTCAAATTTTCCCAGAAAGAAATGTTTACATTTTGATGATGATGCAGATAACCATCGGACAGACAAACAGACAAACAAACTGCTTGGCGGAGGTCTGTGCTCTCCGAGTGCTTTTCTACTATAATTATGTTCTTTATTGAGTTGGTCTTTTATAAAGTTTTGGTAAATAACACTGGTACGAATATTTGCACTATTAAAGCTTTCTTTACCTTTTTTTTCTAGTAAGCCACAAGCAGCAGTTAAAGAGAAAACAAAAAGAAAAAGACATTGAGAAAAAAATGGACTCACATCATGTATATGTAAATTGATTCAAGTTAAAAGGGAAAAAAAATAAAACAAGGAGCAGAGTTTACATTTTTTAAGCATTAGAGCCAGTTAAAAAAACAACAACAAAAAAAAACAACACAACATAAAGGGTTTTTTGAAGTAGAAAAAGTTAAGAACCTTACAAACCATCTCAACTCTGCTTGGGTTTTGTTTAGAGTTCATGACAAGTATAAATGGATTTTTTTATTCTGTGCTTTTGGACAGTCAGTGCTGGCCAGTACAGAACTAAACTTGGACGTGCATCTTAGCATGAGTAGATGCTTGGAGGAATTTGCCGATGGTTGAGTTGGCATCACTTAACAGCTGAGTTTCTCTGTGCTGCTGACCAGCCCCCCCCCAGGTCAACGCAAGCAGGCTGACCCATATTTGACACTTAAAGACCCTACTGGGAAGGTCCTCTCTTAGCATGTGCATTACTCAGAAGTGGACCTCAAGCTGTGTTGCGGATTCTAAAGCAGGCCGCCAATTCCATTAACTGGTGTACAGGACTTATAAATAAATAATATCACCATTTAAGTGCCCTCTTTTTCAAAATTGGCTTATCCTGTATGGTATTAATAATAGACATTTACTTTGTTAAACACACAGGCTCTCTCCCTCCTGCCTGCCATAACAACGCAGCCCTAAAGTGTTTTTACACTTCTGCAGGTCACAGTTTGAGCAGCCTTTTATATTGGACATGTGAAGCTGAGGTTTACTGGAGTGTTATGACTGAGCAGGTCAGTTTTCAGAGGGCCGCTCTGCCTGCTAGTTGTGGCTGTGTGATGGAAATCTCCCGGGTGCCGTTTAACAGTGGGTGTAAATACAGTAAAAGGTGTAAATACTCTCATTTCTAAATAAACCTTGCAGCAGTTTATAGCCGAGCGCTGGCGAACTCAGAAACCCACCAGCGGGCTCCGCGCTGAGACCCGCTCAAACAATGGCCATGGCTCATGGCAATCTCTGTCGGCATGGGTGAGTGCCCAGCCAGCCCCTACTTGTCATTGTCTCTCGTTTCTATACCCTCCCTCCTCCTTCCTCCTCTAACCCCCCCCTCATTTTG
>JAUZNJ010028883.1:0-15779 GCA_034780135.1 Jordanella pulchra | reverse complement strand
AGATCCTCCACCATACTTCACCGTGGGCATGAGGTGCTTTTCGGCATACTCATCTTTTGTTTTACGCCAGACCCACTAAGACACACTTAAAGCTCAATCTTAGTCTCATCTGACCAAAGCACACGATCCCAGTTAAAGACCTAGTGCCTCTTAGCAAACAGCAGATGTTTACGTTTGTCGGTGTTGGTGAGAAAAGGCTTTTTCCTTGCATGCCTTCCAAACAGCTCGTTGGTAGTAGCTCGTAGAGAGCGTCTGATGGTTGTTTTGAAGACTTTGTGACCCCAAGATTCCACTTTTTGTTGCAATTCTGTGACAGTAAGCGCAGGACTTTTTTTACTTCTCTTACCATCCTCCTCACTGTGCGTTGTGGTAAGATGAACTTGGGACCTCTTCCAGCCTTGTTTGTCACTGTTCCAGTTGTTTTAAACTTCTTAATGGTTCCTCTGACTGTAGATACAGGCAAGTTAAGGTGAGTGGATATTTTCTTGTAACCATTGCCTGACTTATGAAGGTCGACTCACACCTGCCTTACTTGAATTGTGTCTTCTCTTGTCTTTGTCATGCAGACTAATTGGTAAGAGAATTAGGCCTCTGTGTCACATCATATTTATACCCCAGGGAAACAGGAAGTCATGAATTACTAATTAAAAGTTTCTAGATACCCGGACCACCCTTAGCAACAATAGAAAAAAAACATTTAAAGGAAATCAATTACATTTTTTTTGTTAGGGGTGCCAATAATTGTGGGACACATAATTTCATGTTTTTTATTTTCTAAATGTGTGATTTTATTTTTATTTTAAGTAATGTACTTAAATAAAAGGTTGTTTTTTTCTCTTTTTTTGCATTTGGGTTCTTTGTTTTTCAAAAGAAAAGGAGAATTTCTTTTAATTCCTCGACCACATCTTAAACAGAGGTGCCAATATTTGCAGAGGGGGTTATGGGGCTAGTTTGCAAAAGTTTTATCGCCCTACATACTACAGCAGCAAACATCAAAGGGTTTTATCTGGATTCTGAAAGACTGACACAAAGCAGAGTGTAAAAGTCTGTTTCTGGCCACTTATTTGTTACCTGGTGGGGAGAATTTTTCTTAAAATATATTTTGGGAGTTTTTATAAGTTCTTGTGAGTATCGACTGTAGGGAATATATGGATTAAAAATTTAAATCGACATATTTGTACTCTTCTATTCTCAAAAGATGTTTGGGGTGTTTCAGCTAAAGACAAGCAAAAAGACTTGCCACAGATCCTCAGCTGAATATAGAACTAGACTTTGACTGGGAAATCTTAGCTTATGTTTGTATGTTGATCTAAAGCATGTCATTGTATCTCTAGCTGTATGTTTAACATTCCTTTCCTGCAAGAAGATCAGCTTTCTCATTTGAAGCCTCCTACTATTTTATTATATTGTTTTTGCTGGGAGGTTACAGCATGCAATCAGGGGTTGAAGTCAATCTACCAGCATTATGATCTTAATAGGAAACAACGGTGCACACAAGGCAGACAACAGATGATCCTGCTGAGTTTGTCTGTCCACTCAACAGAATCTGATCCAGTCATTAACATGCTGAAGATTGTGGAAAACAAATGTATTTGAAGCAGTGGATGTACCTGATCAGCCTGAATGCAGAGCCGAGCCAACAAAGATACAGTAAAGATATGTCTTACCCATGTTGCTTGGGTAAATGCTGCAACCATGTCCTGTAGGTTTGTGACTGTGCTATATATACTCTTTCTTACAGCTGAAGGGATGAACAGAGCTTGGTAAGATGTTCAAGTGTGATTTCTAATTGTGCTTTAATTTTATCCACAACTTTACACCTGGCAGGACTCTGTTTTTAAGTGTGCTGGACTCTAGCCAGGGGTAAAACAGTACAAATAATTGGAATGTTTTTATTCATATTCATATTTTTTTTATATATAACTATAGTAATATATAATAGTAAAATATTATATTACTAAGCAAACATCTTCTGGACTATCAAAAAATACACATTTGTTGCACTTTGGCAAAATGTGTTAGATGTTTGGGAGGGAAGGATAGGGGTGACTATGCATCTAAAGGTGTTTTCTTTTTCTAAATGTACAGATTCTCAAATGCATCAGGACCCATTCACCTGTGCAGCAGCTTCAAACTCACCAACAGTGACATTAACTGCCTTAATCACCTGTTTTCTTTTCAACCTACTTTGAAGTGCTGCGATCTCCTGATGGGCAGAACATTTGGATTTACTGGCTTTCATTCCAACACACCCTTTACTTCCTCATCCTGGTTGCAGGGCAACATAAGCCTCTTATCGATATGGTTTAGAAAAACCCATGTGGTCACAAGCTATTTCAAAGGTGCTGCTTTTACTTACCCTTCAGCCAATGGATGGCTAGGTTTAGGGGTTTTAAATCACAACTTGTTCCTCTAAATTTTAAATGATAACATTTTATCCATAAAAACTGCACTGCACAAATATGTGGGGGCAGAATATATTCAGATCTGAGGAAATGATAAGCCTTTCTTATTTAATATTTGCAAAACAACAACAACAAAAAAGTAAAAAACAGAAAAACTATGGCAACATACATTACAAGTGAGTGACACCAGCAGAGCTAAAAAGACCAGAGCAGCTTTTCCTCTCAGAGTATAAATCCAGGCTTACAGGTGGCTCAGTCTCACCCCCAGAGAGGTGAAAACCCTCCCTCTGAGAATAAGGAGGCAGACAGAGGAGGTTTTTGTGCTAAAGGGAAATGAGAGAAGCTCCTGATTATCAGCACTAAAGGCAAAGGATCCCCCCAATCTTAAAACCCTCAAGCAAGGATCTGAAGGCTTTTTCCCTCTTGATTTGAAACACAACGGCTACTCATGTGAGTAACTTTGAGGTAGAGTGTGAAAAGTGGAGAATATTGTGTAAAATATGTTAATCTTCTCTTAATTACCCAGATTACAGTAATGTAAAGTTCTCTTCTTTATTTAGAGAGAACTGACAGAGGATAACTGTGGAGACCAGTTCTTTACATCCTGTAGTTCAGCTGCGTTTTCTACAGTAAGTATAGAAGATCAAAGTAACAATTGAAAGAAAACTGTTTTGCGCATTTTTACTTATTGAAAAATATAATCTAATTCTTGTATATGGTAAATGAAAAGCACGTGTTACATATTTAACCACATAGCAAGTACTGTATAGTTGGATTTCAAGCATGATTGTTTCACACATGAATCATGGAATGAATGAAGCTGATCAAAGAGGAATTTAAACAGTTAACCAAACTAACTTAATTCACAAGATTGTGTCTTACTAATGTCATCAATTATAATACAAATGTGAAAAATATAAATGTGAAGTTAAAAATCTAAGCATTGTTTTACTTTTTTTTCTTCGGTAATGTCACCACCATGTGTCAGTGCTCCAGCAGTGATGCCATGGGGATCGTCAATGTTTCAGCTAGTAATTGAATATATCAATAAAAGCTGATATATCTCATAACTGTAAAACACTTAAGATTAAAATGCGGTATATTGGAAGACAGAGCTGAAAGGACACTATAGCATCTAAATCACGTTGCTTATTCTTTTGAGTCCATTTGCTGTGTCACTCGAGTCGTGGTAAGGAGAGAAGAGGCAGTTTTGGAGCTGGGGTTCTGACTATCTCTGCTACCCAACAGAATACCGATTGTGGAGATTAGATAAAGCAGAAGACTTTTGAGACTGGTGAGCTAGCTGTCCATTGAACAGCCGGCTAAACCCTGAAGCTGCTCCAGTGTTTTTTTTATATTCCTAAATTCTCCTTGTAGAAATTCTTTCTGTACAGAATCTGCACGGAGAGGCATGGAAGCCCAAAATCACGTAATTACTCTGCTCTGACCTTACAGATGTGTCAAGCATAAACCAAGCTTAATTTAACAAGACTTGCTATGGATACTGACTGAGAAGTGGGGCCACTATCAGTCGGCTCAGCTCTACCATACCAGGCAAGATCCCAGGTGCAGGTGATGCAAAAGAGGCCCTCTAGCATCTCTGAGCAGGGTGTAAGATACTCGCAGGAAAGAAATACATGGAAAGTCATAACTAAGTGGCTGGTATAGTGTACAGAAACATTTGTGCAGAATAAAACCATTCTCACAAGGTGGTAGAGAATGGGGCACCGCGTTGGTGTAGTGGTTAACGGCGTGATCACGTATGGAAGCCTCGGGGCTGACCGCATGTCTTCCCCTTTCTCTACACCCTTTCCTCTCTGCCTACTTTCAATAAGAACGCACAATAGAAGGCCACTAGAGCCTAAAAAAAAAAAAAACGGTGGTAGAATGATAGGCAGTAACACATACACTGAAGAAGTGGCTCCAACAGAGAAACATCAGAAACAGATTTTTATGTGTTTGTGAGAACTAATCGGTCTATATGTGACATAATTGAGTTACAAAAGCAGTCTTTGATAGATGCAGCCCCTGAATTGGTACACACTTTTTATCTTATTTTTACTGCTTACACAAAGACTAGAATTATCACTGAGTTAAAGTTAGCAATGAAATGAAGCTGTACAATATCTCAAGCCAAGGTGATGGATTTGTTAAACAAACAGAATTTAAATATAACACCAATTAAATAGAAACTTTAACCCCTGCTCTTCGTTATAGTGACAGAAAGGTTTATACGGTATGTAATGCATACAGTTTTTACCATTCTTTGGCTGAGGATATTAACACTATAACTAAAAGACTGTGAGCCAGCAGTATGATGCTGTCACTACCATCCGCAGAGGTCAGAAAATATATAATACACAAGTAATAGATGATGACAGATTTTGCCACCAGAGCTGGTGAATACAGATCAAAGCTTTGCCTTTTAAAGTGTTCATACAAGCTTTGCAGGGCATTTATCTTTTTTTTAAAGTCAGGTTTTAACTTTTTTTAACTGAGTGTTTTGTCCCAGTATTTGTCAAACAGATAAAATCCTTCTTCCTCCAGGTGAGGATGAAATGCCTGGCACAGTGAGTGCTCTTCCACAGATCGTCATCCAACAAGGTGGGGTGAAGGAAGTGACCCGTAGCTCTTTAAACAGCCGAAGGTCAGCCAAAACAGAGGTGTTGGATTCAGACAGTGCTTCATTTCAACACTGTGTGTTTAGGACCTTACTGAGGTCTGACCTGCTGCCTCCTGAAAGCAAACCATTGTACTGTTCGACCCAGGGAGCCTCCCTTCCTTCAAGTGTCACAGTTTTCACTTTTTAAAAGAAACTCACTCAAACATGAGGCATACTGTAAATGATTACAACCGAGAGCAAAAGCAAATGAATTCCATCACAGTTTTGCTATCAAAACATATTTCATGCTGACTGCAAAAATGTTCTTTTATTACATGATTAAATTAGTAAAAAAAACAACTAAAAGAGAAGCAACATGAATGACTGATCATCTCGCACATATTTGCCATCAACATAGACCTCTCTTTTCTTAGGCCATGCTTGTTGCTGCTGTCGGGTTCGCCTGCGATCTGCTCCACATTGTTAGGATCAAAGCCTGGAGGAGGGGGGAGCTATGAGGCTGAGCTGCATTTCCACATGGGAGTCCTTTCTCTGGGAAAGTGCAATAGGTTAGAATATCAATGAGACGTGCCCAAGAGCGTAACGGCTCACCTGTTGTCTGAATGTGGCTTTGGCACTGATTATCTGCGGTCAAGAGGCTAGCTTGGCTTCCTGCATGCTCTGCCTGTTTCCCAGAAAACTTTTTGACACCAAACAAATCAAGATGGCTATTCGCACCACCCTTGGTACAGTAAAGGGCTCTGAGATCTAATTCAGCTGTTTATCTGCCGGTAAAGCTCAGAAACACAAGTACCACTGTCTCACAATTTTCTGCAGATTCTAATTATTAACATGTTTCCAAAATTACAGGAAAACCAGACAAAAAACTTAGTGTAAGTTTTCCCAGCTTGGACAATCCTGCAACTGCAAGGAACTTTTCAACCTTCATAAAATATTGTCATAACTTTTGTGATTATACATCGACTTATAACTAATTGAATGAAACCTGTGTCTCGGCACGAGGAGGCCTGTATCGCTTTACCCGGCACTGAACAACTTTGAGGAGGGTGGCGGTAACCTTGCTAAAACAACTAAACATAAAAAAACTACAAATGTACAGACTGTCGATGGAACTAAGTTTCCCAGAGAGACGTTATATTTTTGCAAATTGTGCATGGTTGATATTCAAGGAACCAGGCATGTTCCTGCAGGGATCTATACATGTGTTTATGGTGAAATTATCTAACATAACATTATATTTATCTGTTTCAAGGCTCTAAGTTCATTAGCACATCAGTTAGTGACAAGTCGATTGGAGGTGGGGCAAAGGTGCAGGAATACGGTGTAAAACCAAAGTTAAACATTTCTTAGTTTTGACGTATTTCGTCATATTAGCTTGTTTCACCACAGTTAGATTCATTACCTAATCGCTGTTCATCTTTCACACAACCACTGGAAACAGAAATGTTGTTCAGTCCAACTGCAGGTGATCGGTGGATCAGGATTTTACCATGCTATGGTCTTTACCACGCTGGTCCTCATAGGAAATGTTGTCTTCCTTCAGGCAAAACAATACAACTTTTGTCCACTGGGGGGAGCCAAAATCAACCAAAGCTGGAAGTTCTTTAGTATTGCTTTAAATGAAACTAAATCTGTGAGAATTTTTTTCAGATTCCCCAGCTGAGCCTTTACCACAAACAACTGAGATTCCCCTGAGTATGAATATCAGTTTAACCCAGTACTAGAACCAATAGTACTTCATAAATTGGGTGTGAACTAAAAACATACTCTCTGGTTTAACCTCCTTCTTCTTTGTAGAGATTCAGAGTTCATACAAACAACATGCAAGCTTATTTTGAACCTTTCAAACAAATATAGTCCTGACAGGTTTTTGGTTCTTGTCACCCAAAGCCAGATCTGTAGTGATATGCAATTAATGTTAAATTGCTGAATTTGCAGCAATTTCCTGACATCTTAGATTTAAAGACACTATTTATATATATACGTATATATTATGATAGATAATGAAAAATTTTATTCTCCTGATAAAATAAGGCAATTCCACTATGTATGTGTTGATCATCAATTACCTCAGGATGGACTGAGGTTAAAACTCTTCCTCACAAATCTGTAGCAGGAAACAGAAAACGGAAACATTCAGTTGATCCAGCTGTTTTCTCCCACTCTGCCCTTCCTCCTCTATTTGTCTCTGTCTCCCCCCTCACCCCCAACCACCACCAACACACCATCGACTCCCCGTCCCTCCCTTCCCTCCTCCTAAATACATATCAAATGTCCTGGCTGTATGTGTGTATGTGGGGGGTGTACAAACAGGTGTCTGCTGATAGTCACATACAGCCGCCTGTTGGATGCAGGTTTTACCCTGTGCTCCCAGCTGCTTTCTCATTCACACACATACACACCAACCACCATTTGTCCATCTGTCACAAGAATTAGATGTAATCCATGGGAATTTTCAGATGTCATGGAAGAGGAGAGTGTGTGAGTGAGTTTGTGCTTTCAGTGGAGCTGTAACGCGACCACAAGGCCACCTGCAGCACATGGCTGAGGGACCCTGAGAAAAAGTACACATACACGTCTGCCTCTGTGTTGTTGTCACCCAGAGCTGTTGAAAAGGCATTTAGCCCTTTACACACTTCTTTTATTTTATTCTTGTCACTGTTATGTAATTCAGGTTATCAAACTAATTTAAAAATCCCACAAAGATCATCTGACAAGATAAAAAAATGCAGCTTTTAAAGTATGATTACAGTTGGGGAACAGAAACTATCCAAACCAATCTATAAGCAACACGCCGGCCCAGCTACAACCATGCATTCAAAGTCAAATATTAACTTCTAAAGGGAATCTGACAAGGAGAAGTTGGCATAAAAATATCGTACATCTTAAAGAACAACAAAGTGAATAAAATCCATCTTTTGTTTCCAGTATGAATTTGGTTTACATGTTTATTTCAGGCTGTATCTATTGTTTATCAATTTCCATTGATTGTATGTTCAGCTGTTTCAGTGTTGATTACACTTCCTCCTTCAGATACCTTGCCTTCACTCTCTCCAAGCTGCTCCTCATTTTGTCTGGTTTATTGTTCTGGTTTGTTCTCATGCTTCTTAAACTCGTTTCTTTTTCTCACTTTACAGGACTTCCATGTGCTTTTTCTGTGTTTTTTTGTTTTGGTTTGGTTTTTATTATCTTTAATTTTGTGTTATTTTTTTCTTGCCTATTCTTAATGCACCTTTTCCTCCTTGTTTGCACCTTCTTATCTACTTTGCCAGTATGTGACGTGTGAATTTCTCCGCTGTGAGATCAATAAAACTTATCTAATCTAATCTTTTTTTTAAGAAGCCAAACACACTACAATTAGTCTGAAAAGATGTACAAAGTCCTTTCTAAACATTTGGGACTCCAGTGAGCCCTCATAGCTGACGGTATTTACAGATGGAGGAAACATTGAACAGGAGTAACTCCCAGGAGAACACTGTCTACTGCAAAGTAGCTCACCTAGGATTATCTAAAGCTGTGCCGGTATCACCCGAATCATTTAGAGTCACAAATCAACAACAAACACACTGAAAAAGAACTCCGTGTAGAATCACTGGTAGAGTTTTAAGGTGAAAAATATCTTTGAGAACAAAAAAAGAGACACCAAAGTCTCTTGCTTCACCACAAAGCATTTTAAAGATCCTCTGAACTTTTCTCAAAGTATGCTGACACAATAGGACCTCTATGGAAGGTATATGTCCAGTAGTCATACCTACCAATTCTGCTCCCCAACTGGAAATCCTGAAGAATATTTGGCCATCAGCTCACAACACAGATGCAAGAAGTTAAATTAACAACTTAAGGTTTAAATGCAGAAGGAACAGAACCTGTGATCAATTGAGCCTCAAAAATGATTAATATAAAAGTATTCATTTGCTGAGAATTCAACTTTTTGTCTGACAGGAGTCCAGACTCAGGCCAAATGTTGGTCAAACTGTTTCTACAAGCTCTGTTGGTTGTATTTACTTATAACATAGAGTAAGTCCACCACCATGTGGCCAAAATGATCCATGGCCCAACATGAAGCTTACAGGAGTCACTTCTCCTCCCTTTAAAGCTCTGAAGAATTCATCTAAGATTTTCATCTTTACCTCCTCTGTCATTGAAAGTTGAGTTTTGGGATTTCTTCTTGTTTTTTCTTTATATGATTAAAAAAAGGAAATTTGAACAGGATCTCGCTGCCATTATACCTTCCACTACTCTGCCAAAGCTGCTACAATGGATCCAAACTGACAGCTGCAGGAATTTGCTTCCATTCAGCCTCAGGAGCATCTGTGAGTTCAGCCAGAGATGTTTGGTTTGGCCGAGCTCAGCCAACAGTTGTTGGATGGGTTTCAGGTCAGGGCTTTTTGAGAGGCCCATCAAGTCCTTTCATACAATGCTAGGAAAACATTTCTTTACGGACTCTGGGCTGAGACTCAGGGTCACCATCATGTTGACTAAGAAAACAACTGCTGCGGTTAGGAGGTTTTGCTTCATTTCTACTTATCATTCTGATTCCTTTTAATGTGGGACTTAGTGGACAGTTGTCGCTTTTAATTAAGACTGCAAAAAACAATGTCTTCCCAAACAGAAATCTATAATGAATGGTGTTGTTTTACAAGTGTAGATTTCTTTTTTTGATTGTAATTGTTTTGATTCTAGTAAAACCGATGTTTAAAGTAGAGGCTTTTATCTACCTTTAATCTATAATACTTTGGTTATCCAAAGCTATGTTCTATATTTATGCTGCTATATGTTTAGGCTGCTGGAGGATATAGGAAGTTGGTGTCCAAAAAATTCAAATATCACATTAGACCAATCAAAAAATGTTGTTTTAAGCACAAATGTCAGGCATTTTATGTCCATTGCTAAGCTGTTAATATGCTTGGGCCTCCTTTTCTAGGTATTACTGCATTGATATGCCATGCCACAGATAACCCACCAAGTTCTTGCTTGATAACAAGATTTTTAAAGAATATAGTTTTAAAAGTAACAACTCAAAATCAGAAATCTGCAGATGGTGCGTCAGTAAACTTATGAGCAGAGCTGTTTGTTTACTGCATCTGGTTTTATTTATGAGCAGCATCACTGGAAAATATGTTTAGACTCCCATCATTTTCACTTTTTTCTTTCCGAGACAAAAAGAAAAGACTTGTTGTAAAACGTTTCTTTATGCACGGCCTTTGTAGAATCTTTTAATACATAACATGTATAGTACCTCTTTAAAACACACACAAAAAAACACATGAAAACAGAAATTTTATCTTTCATACATGGTCTGAACAGTACGCATGAGCCCTCTGAAAATGACACTAATAAAAAAAAAGCTCTTTAGACAAAAAAAAAACATTCAATACCAAAATATTTTGCCAACTGACTTGAAAAACCTGACTAAAAATGCAGTTTTGACATCACCGTTCGCTTTGACATCATTTCTTATGGTGGCAATAGTGTAAATCCTCAGCAGTAAGGAGCTCAGACAGCAAGTAGAAACTAATAAATCCCTCCAAAATCAGATGGGGAAAACTCGGTGCTCATTCCACAAACTTTTAATGAGCCAATCTCATCATATACAGATAATTTCTGTCAAAAGAAAGAAAATACTTTCTTTTTTTCTTTTTAAAAAAGGGATTACACAATCTAATGTATTAATAGCTTAGGTTTTAATGTTTCTTAAAGAGGCTTAAAAGGGAAAAATGTATATTAGGACATTTTACAGTAGAACCTTTAACTATCAAGAACAACAAATAGAAGCATCAGGTTGAAGCCAGGACATAAAATTTAAATAAAATCTAGTTAACCGAGCCTGTGATACCTAATGACTTACTAGACCAACATGTGTTTGTAATTAAAAAAAAAAAAATATATGAAATAAACTAGAAATAATGTAAACGGTTAAAGTAGAACAAATTCAGCTGAAGCTGTGGTTATTTGTGCAACATGTCAGGAGGCAGAGAAGGACTGGGGAGTTTCTTTGAATACATTCAGTGGAAATGCAAACAGATCAAACAGCTCTATTTTATTACCTACAGGACTGATGTGTAGTTTTAAAGCTGGTTGGATATTACTTAAGCTCTTCTTGGGATACGGATATTTTCCCATGTGAAAGAACTAGACCACGGCGGGCCGGTTCCAGCCCTCTGGACCCAGAATCCTTCTTAGCAGGACTCGATGCTCCAAGAAGGAGTTTGACAATCACGTTGACTCTTGCTGTTAAATAGTGAAGCATTCGAAACATGTATGAGTCAGACCCTCAGTGTCTGGATTAGGAACAGATCCCTCCTGTTCTTATCCTGTAAAATATTGTATGTTTAAACAACCTTGTATATCTGCAAACATAAATATAGAAGTTCTCCCAAAAGCATTTCACCTCCGGCAATAGATGACAAACCCAGAACTTCACCTGAAAGACTTCCTAATTTAATGTACCGTTCTCCAGACATGTTTCAATCATTTTTGCCCTGTTCTCTTAATAAGTTTCTGGTTAGCATTTATGCCGTGAGGTAACGCATGCAAGCTGCAAGGAGACGTGGAGAACGGCGATGACAACTGAACCCGTTTGCTGGTGTATTTGTGGTCATGCTCCAGAGTTTACTCTTAGTGTGTCTCTGATATCCCAGCAGAGTTCAGTTTGGGTTTCAACCTGCCAGCAGGAAGGTTGGGAAGTTCACATCTGGGATTTCAAACTTCGTCTTCATTTAGGTGCAGAACGAGGATCTGAAAGGCATATAGTTATTCCTTAAAAAATAAAAATAAAGTATAGCTCAGATCATTTAAAGCAGAGTAATGCAGGGAGGTTATCAGTAGTCAATATCTGTAGTAAATCAGTTTCCCAGCACAGATAAAACAGAAGAGCTGAACAACTAGTGCTAGTTAGAAGGGATTTCTGTTCAGCCATGAGGTATCATTTATTAGTTTATATTCCAGGGGCCAAACGCTGTGTATCCATAACAGATATTAATACCCAAAGAGAAAACATGTGTCCAGAAAACTGCTTGTCATCTCGTACCAAACACTAATGTGAAAAATACCAGAGCTTCATATATTAACCTCTTTTACAACCAAGTAAACTTTCCCATACATGGTGATTTCAATATCCTTCGCAATGATAGTCAAGTTGATCAGGCTTTAAAATAATAACCTTCAAGGGAAACTTTGTTCTTCGTTGTTCATAACCCTGAATATCTACTGCTGGTAAGACACTGACTGCTCATAACCAAACAACAAAAACCCACTTGTTAAAATCTGAAGAATCCCTTTAAATCAGGTGCAGTTGTTTTCTTTTTTAGAAATTAATGGTTGAGGAAGATCCAAGTTCATTCACTACCAGCTAAGTCTTGCTAAGCTCTCCGATGTTTTGCCATTTCTTAATGTTCTGTTCTTGTCTAGTTGTTGTGTAAAGACCATATGAGCCACATTGACATCTTTAATAAGATCCTGCAACAAAGAAATAAATAAATAAAACTCTAAAGTACCCAAAGTCTTTTCAGAGTGTGGATTTGTAACAAGAACAAAGCTGAACACGTGCGGCTGCATCACAGCTGAATCCTTTCATCACACGCTGCAAGGCTTAATGTCAATATTTTACAGATCCAAGATTGTAGTTTTATCGAAAGAAAAAGAAAAAAAAAAGCACTATTGACAGTTTCAGCAAAAGATAAAATGAGAGATCGTACAATGGGGTGCGTCACAGTCCATACTGAGGTTTACACAACTGCAAACACTACTGAGAGTCAGACAGGAGCTAAAGTTTTATGAGAGAGAGTGAGGAGTGGGAGGGCTGATGCTCTGTTAATGAGTTAAAGGGGGGGCTGTGTGGACAGAGTCCGTCTCAAGTTCAATCCTAGTCCAGCCTCAGGTGTACTGGAACTGCTCCGAAAAAGCAGAGAACTCTGGGGTGTACTGATGATTGCCAAACTGGCGACCCCCTCTATCATACTGCTCCTCTGGAGGAACATAATGATCATCTCCAGGTGGGTACTGATCATCCCCACGAGTGCATTGGTCATCGACCTCAGCATACTGGTTACTGCAGCCTTGCGATTCCACAGCTGAGGGTTGGTCCTCTCCAGGCTTCTGACCCGTTTTCTTCATTCTTTAAAACAAATTAAAAATAAACATAACTTAACAAATAAATAGTCATTTTGATTATTTGATCACTGGAAAATCACATGTACTCACTGGGTCTTGTGTCGGGCCCCGCTGATATGAGACTGGTACTGTTCCACAGAGTTGAGCACTATGTTGCAGATGGTGCATGGGTAACCGTTTAGCGTTGAAGCTACATGCAGACAATGAGGAAAGTTAGTGCTTCTCAGGGGAAATACTTGGTTTTCTAGTAGAACATGAACATAATACTGTTTTTAAACACAGAAAATTGAATCTTCAGAGGATTATCAGACCACTGTGTGTCTACAAGTCGGATTTACGTACGGTGAGACAGACAGGGTTCGACGAACAGATAGCTGGGCTGAAAGTTGGGGAAAAGTTGTTGAAACACACAGAGGTCTAACTTGCAGACAATAGAAGAAAAAGGCCTGAATGTAAAGAGGATATCCGCTAAATGTTTTGGTAAAGACTAAAGTAGGAGCCTTCTCTAGTAGAGAGACAATATGGACTTTGAAGGTTTATCAGGATAACTTGTTCCATTTATTGTACCAATGACAAAAGTGATGATTTATCTTCATTTTTAAACCTAAATATTTCCTTTTCAACCCAAAATACGCCTTTTTATTAACTGCCCAGTATTTGTTCCTCTCTGAGGTGTTCTTTGCTATTGACTATAAAATATTGGATGTTACTCATCATTTCGTCTCATAAGCAAGTTTTGTCTTTGATCCATGTGTTTTAAGAACCGCTTGACCCGAACTTCCCCGCTGTGGAGAGATTTAACCCTTTATAGGGAAAATTAACATTTTTGATCACTGCATACATACAAATGAAGCCCCCCCCCATCCGTCAGAGAAGTCTAGAAGCACAAGATGACAGTAGGTATCATTTTGTCATCTGACCGATTAGAGGAGACCTTGGATGATATGTTACCTATTGTAAATTATGTTGAAAAAATTATAAAGTTAGGTTAAAAAAAAATATAAAAAGCGAAGTGAAAAAGTGAAAAAGCTAATAAGCGAAGTAAAAAAAAAAATTAAAACAAAATGTGTTTCTTTCACTCTTTATTTTTTTTATTAATTTCTTATAAAAAACACCTACGATATTTTTGTACTTATAAGGGCAAGTGAACGTTTCTTGTTATTACATCGACCTTGGTTTTTGCCATCAAAATAAACCTGTCCTGACGACACTCGTAACATAAAGTGTTGATTTTCAAATAATAATTCATTGAATAATTTCAAACAATAATTCATAAAGGGTTACTTAAATAAAATTACTGATTATCAGCTTACTTAAGGACCACCAGTGACATTAAGTGGAGCCGTATTACAGCTCAAAAATATATCAATTTCTCCACGTTTATATAAGATATTAATATTTTTTTGTGTATCATCAAACAGTGGGGAAAACAAAGATACAAGAACTTAAGAAACAAAGTGGTGGAGGAAAGCTGATGCTGTGTGTTATCACATTTTACTACAAACTCTGATCTGCAGCAAGAATAAACCTTTACTATTTTTAGTTAAAGGGTTACATAAATATGCAAATGAAGCCCATAATATGCAGCCAGTCTGCTGCTGGTCTTAATACCGCGAAGGAACACTAGACTACAGATTGAAGGAATCTATAATCTCAATCGTTAGGGTTAAACTTGGATCATAGTTCTGACCTGGTGCAGTAGAGGGTCCGTATGTCTCCATCAGCTTTAGCCTGGTCATGTGTTTTTTATGCTTCTTGCCTGCGTAGTGCTGCTGAGCCATGAGCGGGTTGTTGAAGGAGGCCTTGCAGGTGGAGCAGAAGCGGTCTGGGTTGTTGATGTCAGATTCAGGGACACCACCTGAATTGTCAGTGGGTTTCTCTGTCGGCTGTCCTGTCTGAGAGGCTTCTGAGAAGAAATATGAGGAATAAAAAAAAAAAAGAAAAGAAAAAGGAGAGACGTGTAAAAACAGGAAAATAAAACATTTAGCAGACAGGGGAAAGAAAGGCAATTAAACCTGGAGTGTGTGATTCAACAGCTTTCATTTTCAGCCTCTTCGCATGAAATTTGCCCTGATAATGTGACTCGGCCATAACAGGAGACGTGAAGGTCATGTTACACAGGTGACAAGCCTTCAACCTGTCGGTGTCTCCATTGTTACAATCCTGCAGACAGAGACCCACAACAAGCACAATAACTATTTATTTAACGTGTTCTTTTAAAGATGCACCAATCAGACAGAGAACGAGGATACAGACATTTAGTTTACATAAATGGAAGAACGTTCGAAATCAGTCATTTGCAGCTGGATTTATAATATGTCAAAAAAAGTGCAGTTTTTTTTTTTTATAACTCATAGAAAATCTTAAATGGGCACGGCGTAGTTAAATTGGTGTAGCGGTTAAGCACGCGACCATGTACGGAAGCCTTAGTTCTCGATGCAGACGTCCAAAAATAAAGGCCACTACAGCCTAAAAAAATAACATTTAAAAGAAAATCTTAAATAATAATACAAATTTTGGCATAAATAAGTCACACTGAAAGCAAAAAACCCAGCAAGGAATCATTTAAAAATGACTTTACATCCTAGATGATTTGAATTTAACCGGGGCTGCAAAATAACACAAATGTACCTGCATTA
>JAUZNJ010028882.1:0-15781 GCA_034780135.1 Jordanella pulchra | reverse complement strand
GTATCTTTTTTTATTTCTTTCTTTTTATTTCTCTTTCTCACTGTTTGCGTCACATGCTGTTTTTATTTTAATTATGTTGTACTTTGAAATGCCTTGATGCTGAAATGTGCTATACAAATAAAATTTGATTTGATTTTGATTTGATTTTAAAGAATGATGAGGACTGAAAGTGATTTTTATTATGCTTTATATTATGCTTTAAGATATGTTACCACGTGATTAAACATGTAACCAGAGGTTGGTCTCACATTACCTGCAACTTATTCTAGCAGTCACGTCTGAAACCAAATCTATTTTCTTTGACGTCTTTTTACAGTGAATTGTTGTTTGAAACAAATTCCATCGTTCTAACAACTCCAACCACTGTTTCTTCAATAGGTTCTGCAATGAGGGTGTATCATGTCCGCAGCCTATTTTTTGGACCCCGTGGGGCTCTTGGACTAAGTGCAGCACAGAGTGTGGTGGAGGTGTCCATTCCAGAGTCAGATCCTGTGAGAACGGCAACACTTGTCCCGGATGCGCACTGGTAGAGTCAACACAAAAACACACTCTGACCAATAAAATAGCTGGTGGATGTGAGAAAATACCAGTGTGATGTGAAACGTGTATTTTGTTGATGATAAAAGCAGCAGTTCAGTGGTTTTTAATGAAATCATCCAATATCAAAAAACAGTAATGTCAGAGTCAGAACAGCACATGATGAGCAACATAAATACAGAGCAGTCCTCTAGATAACAAACCCTGATGATTTTTAATTAATGTTATCTCATCTCAAAGTAGGTCCATGTATGATAAACACTGGGGTGATTATCTAACTCTCACTGTAAGTATTGCAATTATTTGAACCACAGAAACTAGTGTAATTCTATTCAAAATGTGATGCTTTTATTTTTATGAATTATGATGATTGTAAACTTACAATTAATCGAAGCGGCATAAAACGTCTTTAAAGAGCAGAACATCAGATAAAGAAATAGAAATAAAAGGGGTGAGCTTCATAAAAAGGATCATTAATACCCGCTTAAAGGTTATTATTTTTAGAGGAACGAATCTTATGATTTCTGCCTTCTAACAAAGTGTTGTTTGAACTTTTGAACATTCTTTAAAAAAAAACTAAAAAGAAAAGAAGATTATATATTTTAACTTTGTCTCTCACTTAATGTATTTTATGGACTTTCCCTTCGAACAATTCTGAGCCAATCTAGATCGTTTTATCTCTTTGCTGGTAAATGAGATTAATTTACCAAACTTCATCTAATTGAATAACAAAACGTCTGCGACATTGTCATCTAAATAATAATATAGATGTTTGGTTGTGGTGAAAAACAACAGCTTCCGAGAGAAAAGCTGACTGTGTTTTAGTATAAATGGTCTGACCAGCTGCTCAACACGATAGTGGAAGATTAATAATTTGGGCTAATGTTGGTATAAAAAACATCAACATTTTTTAGCCACAATGTCAAAGTGCCAACAAAATAAGTTAAAAACACATAATTAAGTCTGTTGAAGTTCAGATTAAGAGAAATGAATGTGAAAGACAAAGAAAGACATGCAAAATCTGTACATTTTTTACAAGTAAACAATCTTTTTGCTTTAGTGCTATAATAAATCTCTATGTTTAAGGTCTTCAATCCTGCTCTACCTTAGAAAGTCACATCTAATTCAAATTGCTGCATTACCTCCTTAGTTGCATTTTCTTTGGAGGCCGGGTCAAACACATAACCTGCAGTGTTTCCTAAGGACCAGGTTTGAATTTTACCTCTATTTCCATTAGGAGTACAAGGCTTGTAACCTGGAGGCTTGTCCAGAGGTGAAGAGGAATACTCCTTGGACCCCCTGGATGCCTGTCAATGTGACCCAAGGCGGAGCACGGCAGGAGCAAAGGATGCGCTACATGTGCCGGGCCCACCTGGCCGATCCCCATGAGCTGCAGATCGGACGGAGGAAAGTGGAGACGCGCCACTGTCCGAATGATGGAACGGTGGTCTGCGAAACAGATAGTAAGTAAATCAGCAGCGAGACACAAATGGGATCCATAAAAGGGAAAATAAGAACTCTGAGATGATTCCTCAACTTTATTTTTCATATGCTTAACAGCTCATTTATATATAAAAGTGATAAAGGTTTTTAAGTAATAAAAAATCACAGCATAGATTGTATGTATTTGAGTCTTGCTGTGTTTCACATTTGTAGCAGTTTTCTATCATGTAAACCAAACCCAGCTTTGAAGAAGCTGGCCTGAATACATTTGTCCTCATATTGGATTTTATTTCCATGCAGCTGCAATCAATGATGCGTTGCCTGGCTTTCTCCAGCTCATTGACATTTCCATAATGCTTTTCCCCAATCGGTTGACAACATCAGTGTCATGAATTAATATCTTTTCCTCTGAGGGAATTTTGATGCCTAAGTTTTGGGCTTTTTTTTGATGGGTTGCTGCTGCTGCGAGTTTTGTGGCCAGTTTGTAATCTCCACTTTTAGAAAACGTGAAGCTGCCAAAGCCATAAATCATAAAGCTTTCAAACATACACGTGTTGTATGAGTGTAAATGCTGTAGAAAATGGGTTATCTTTCAGATTAAAGATCTATGAAGTTTCCTTTTTGTAGTATTTTTAGTATTGCAAACAAACCTTTAGCTTGACCAGCTGTGCTAAAACAGCTGTTAATCTTATCCTTTGACAATGTAGATCCGATCCTTAAAGGAGTAATAAGAAATATTCTGTAAAGTCAACCAAATCATTATAATTTATCATGTGGGATGGAATATAAAAAACTAACGGACCTAAACTATGTGAAACAACTTAGCTAAAGGTAAAATACAATCCCTGCCCTACTTCCCACCGCATCTTTTTCGGCCTTGCATTTGCAAATAATTGTAGTAGTTTCCTCCTTGAATTTAATTGTATCTGTTTACTATATAGTGCATAATCCAAAGAACAAGACACCTGAAGTGCAGATAAATGTGGTGCAACCATATTTCATTGGCTGGGCTGCTCTGAACATGTCCAATGGTTCTGTCAGACAATCATCATCAGGGACAGAAAGTAAACGCATCCATTCTCTAAGCAACTAGCAGATGTAGTTTAGTTTGCTTTAGAAAATAAGTTCCTTTGGTACCATAATTACATTATTTAATGGGGACCTGGATGAATTTCTGGTTTTATATGCACAAAAAAGCTAATAGTCAGAGGTGGGTAGAGAACCAAAAATGTGTACTGAAGTAAGAGTAGCACTACTTCATCATATTTTCACTAGTTGGTTTATTAGTGAATGTAAACAGTAGCCTTAAAAGAAACGACTCAAATAAGAGTAAAAAAGCATTTTCTAAAAAATCTACTTAAGTACTGACTAAATGCTCTACTGACTCCCCATGGTCATAAGTACTTAGGTTTGATATAGTCTGCAGTTTTGAAGAATATGATTAAAATAAAGATGTAACATTCACTAATTTGCAATAAAAATGTTGCTGTAATAAAATCTCTTCAGATTACATTTTTGTTGTTATAAAGCTTACTAAATCAATTATTACAGTATTTAAAATAGGGTAAATTATATTTTTGCTCACCCTCCAAATAACACAGACGACTCAGCAGATGGTAAATAACATTTAACCAATAAGCCTTGAGTACAAAAAGGAAGACAGCGCATTTTGTTTAAAACCAGCTTGTTTTAATTAAGTGAAGTTACTCACAATGCATGGAGTAGCCAGAAATTTTACTCAAGTAAGAATTGTGATATTTTATCATATTTTTGCTCATGTAAAAGTAATGAGTACAGTGCTGCAAAACTACTCCTAAAAGTAATTTTTTAAAGTTACTTAAGTAAATGTAACTGAGTAAATGTCACTAGTTAATACCCACCTCTTAATAGTATGAATCATTCCTGTGCTACAGATCAGGTAGTGACATCTGAAACCACTTTGGTGTGTAATCCGTTTACTTCCTGGTTCCTGAGCCAATCAAACGATAGTTCCAAACAGAGCGCATCATTTGGTATTTTTTATGTAGTCTAAAGAGCAACTGCCTGCAAACATAGTCACCAGCGAGAAAAACAGACCAGAAAAACTCGGAACAATACCTGATAACAATACCTGTTATATTCTGGAGGCTTCTGCTGAGAAACTGCACCACAGTTTGAATCTATTTTCAGTAACAGGATCTACACCAGAGGATGCTATTAATAACATCACCTGGTAGCACTTATGTTATGCTGTGTGTTGATTGTAAGGATTATATAGTTTCTAACCAGCGTGTCAGTGTGTGTACTCTGGCCAAATCAGTGAATCTTTATCTATTAGAGAAAAATAAATAAGAAAAACTTGAGCAACGTATCCAAAAGCTATTTGTGCTAAATATATGCAAACCGAAGATGGTGTGTCTTTCTAATTCTGAGACTACTCACAAAGAAATATTTACTTATTATACTTGTTTAAAATGTACCCCCTATAGATAAAAGGCATCTCTTTACACCGGCATATACATCCCACATTTAAATGAGGTTCTGTCCATGCTTTTAGGGGAATGTCTGCCTATATTTATGTAAATTACTGCCAGAGCAAATTACTCCAGATTCTAAAAGACCAGAATGTTTTGCTTCTACATGTATTTAGAGCATCTGTGTTAAGAATACTTAAAATAAATAAATAAATCAAATACCACATGCATGATATTGCAAGAAAAGTCAATAGACTTTAAGATTTTCTTGCATGGTCAGGGATGCTCCATGGTCTTTCATTTCAAATAAGCTGTTTGTTGTTCCTTTTTTCATTCATTAAGATTCCAAACAAGCCCTTTAATTAGATCATGGTCAGCAGTGAAGATTAATTTTTATAGAGTACAGGAAGTAGAGGTCGAATTAGTAATAAACCTGTAAGTGGCTCGGAGCAGCTGTCATTCAGAGAGCAGAGTCAACCTTAAAAGCACTAATCTACAGGGCACAGGAGTTTGATAGATCACTGTGCTGCAGAAAAATATCCTCATCTTGGAAGAGCAAAGTGCTTTGTTTACATCTTTGTGTAAATAGCATCAGAACTGGTGACCTGGCAGAAACATGCTGTGTCATCGACTCCTGCTATGTTGTTTTTCTCCCAGGCTAAGTATGAGTATTTAAAAAGCTGCACAACACATTCAGTCCTTTTTAAGTAACAAAGATGGAAAAATATCTTAGGATTTCTAAAAAGAAAATAAATATTTCTATTGGAAATGTATTTGAAATAGATAAAAAAGCAGATCTGTTAGTAATTGAAAAGTGGTAGGTGACTGAAACAGAAAGAAAGAAATTATTGTTTGATACAATTATTTTTTTACTTGATAAAGGCGAATGGAATAACAGCAATTTGATGATTATTTCTCTTTACTTTTACTTGAATAAACTTTTAATTTCTCTATTCGTTTTACGAAGCACTTCATAGATTTTTTTTCTTACAAAACCATATTTCAGGTTTTTGCACTCAAATTATCAACATCAGTTGTGCATCCTTTGTCAGCTGCTTGTTTGGTTTGAGAAGAATGTCTGATGAACATTTCACACTTAAATTCAGCTCCTGGTGCTGCTCAGATGATGGGAAAAAGTGTGCAGCCAATTGGTTTCTAGTTTTAAAACTGAGCATGAAGAGCACCCTGATAACTTGTGTTTTCTCCTGCACATCTTCGATGCTGTTTTGTACAGACCAGGACAGGTAAACACTCCTTTTATTTCCTTTATGGTCAGAATGACCGTGGCATTTTGGGACGGTAATGCTGCAGGTTACAGATCACTGGTCTAAGCATAGCGCCCCAGAAAGCAATCAAAACATTTAAATTTTTCCAATTTTGTTCCCTTACAATCATAAACTTTAATTGTTAAATATAATTATTATGCAGATTTATGCATATATTATTTTACATATAAATCATACATATTTCATCTGAAGTAGGAATTTATCAAAAATCATCTTTCTATCAATACTGACCCACTACTGGAGATAGAATCATCCCTATGGTGAAACATGGTAGTGGCATCATAGTGCTGTGTAAATGTGTGTCTCTATCAGCCATATTCAGAGCGATCTACAGCTGCAGCCAAAATACTAACAATTTATTTTGGTATCGTCTGATCACAGCACCTCAGTTTGCAGTTACTTTTTCCCTTTTTTTTCTTTTATCGCTTTCAGCCATGCCCTGTGAAACGTCTAAAGCTTGGGTTGTTGTTTTATGATCTAACCCTGCTGTAAACTAAAATCTTCCAGTTGTAAAATATCCATCTCCCTCACACAGATTAATACTAACTGCTGGAATATTGCAGTGAAAGACAAGCATGCCCAGGTAATCGCCCACACCCAAAAGTCCTCCCTATTAGGAGTGTTAGCTCCCCTACATGCTGTTATTGAAGGGTTCACAGTCTGCTACTAAACATCCCCATTGACACACAGAGAGTCACACACAGCTGCAGTCTGATGCTTGCCATTGGTGGTCTTTTCACACAGCCTTCTCCTACATTGATTACCTGTCTTCCCCTGTCAGCCTCCTGTGGGTCGGTTGCATCGACTTTTAACAAACTGATGAAACATCGACACAAGGGAACTGTGGGATGCATTTAGACAGTGAAATATGCCTTTTGGCCACGTTGTGTTCAATTTGCATGCTTCCTGTTGCTTTTCTAGTGGTTTATGCCCTGAATAAAACAGTTGTGGTTAAAATATTTAATCCAACCTGGATTTTTTATGGGGGGTTTTTTCCACCATCTTTAGGCCTTGTGGAAGAGCTGCTGAAAGCGCCAGTGGTAAAGATGGCTGGGATGAGCTGGTCATCGTGGGAGACGTGGTCCAGCTGCTCTCAGAGCTGTGCCAAAGGTTACCGCACCCGTCGGCGAACCTGTTCGGGACCAGAGGGAAAGAGCGCCCCCGTGGCGTGCCGCGGCTCCCCTGTGGAATACCAAGATTGTAACGTGCAGGCATGTCCCGGTGAGTGAGAGCGACTCCACTGCATTCACAAAAAGCAAACAAACTAAAACTGCTGAAAGAATTTCAAAGCAAATTTTTTTTACATTAATATGCATCTAGTTTCATAGACGTACTTGAGGATCTGTTTGGATATCTTTAAGAGTTACATAAAAACACTTTGAGTCTGGCAGCAGCACCTCTAAATGGCCCCGTTTTAATCCTGCTTTTTAGTTTAAGTTATGACAGACAAGCCTGAAATACCTATAAAATATTTCAGGTGTTTTAAAATGACCATCTTATTGGTGAAGAAGAACTCCCTTCATTATGGACCTAGAATCAATAAAACACACTGAGTCTACTTAGTTCCAGTATAAAAATATACGGCTATGTTTTGCTGTTATGTTTTGTGAATCGTAGACTGAAATGCACTTTCCTGTCTAAATGTTTCTACTAAATCTGCAATCTAAATCATCATCCTTAATGTTTTTCACATTAAGTGAAGTTACAACCACAACTTAATATCTGCAAATCCGGCTAAAACCTTGTAAACATACTGGAGAAATCAAAGAACACTTTCCTCCCACTGCTGTCTGCATTGTCTAAATCACAGTGTGTTTGTTGAAGCTGGTGTATGATGGGAAAAAAAAATCAACAGGGTGTCTTAATTAAAACAAATCATTGATATTTTACTTGTCAGTTCCTCTTCATAATAACTCTTACTAACAATATCACTACAATAACAAATAAAAACTGATCACATGAAAGAAGTAAGTAGATGTAAAGTCTTTTATTGGCATTATGTTAATATTTCCAGCACAATATTGGGTCTTAAAGAAAATGGAAGCAAAACGTGGCAGCTACAGAGACTGAGTGCTAGAGGTCAAAGATATTCGTTGAATAGCGCTGAGTGGACCATTTGCTTCATTAGCTAATGGTTACCAGCAGCTGCAGCAGTGGAGGAAGAGTTCTTGAAAAAAATGAAGTCATCTATTTCAAACTGCTCATCAAACCATCATAATCAGTTGACCTGAAATGGTTCTGATAACAGACTGGAGCTCTGACAGGCTCTACTTATTAGACACGGTCTTTAAAACACACAGGAGTGGCCCTAAATGAAGGTCTTCTCTTAAGATAAGGAGGGTTATGTTATTAACTGGTATGAAAGGAAATAAAAATTTGTTTTCAGCTGCTGGAATCTTTGTGTGAACGTCATCTGTTGGTGTTTAAGATTAATCTTTTGTGGTTAGATTTTTTTGACTGAGAGACGTGACCTCAGGAATCCCAGACTTGGTAGCCTGTGAGGAATCATTTTTTCCAGTACTGTCACGTTTACTCATGACCCCAGAGGACATGCAGGTGAGGAGGACAAGGCCAGTGACAGAAGAGAGAATGAGTGTGAAATAGTAATTGATGATGAAATTAGAGGGAGGGATGGAGGCATTGGAGATGGCTGAAAAGATTAAAATGAAATGTCAGGGTCTCCACCTATGCGTCTGTGTGTCCACTCAGTCAGAGTTATGTCTTTTATTACTGGAAGTTCTGACTTTACACCAGTTCTCAGAGTTTAGTTTATAGGATAAAATCCAAGGGAAATTTTAAGAACGTAACACAAAGTCATTATCAAGATATTTGACTCTAAGAGCAAACATCCCATCCTTGTTCAAGAAGAGTATTTGATTTTTTTTTTTTTTTAAAAAAGGGAATTTTCCATGATAAGAACATAAATTTACGATATGAAAAACTTTAACATTGTAAAGTTAGAAATTTGCAAGGAAATAATCGTGTTTAACGTTTGGTGATATTAGACCTTTTATGTCACAAAATTGTGTTATGTGATGTTTTTAGACAAGAATGTATGTAGCTGTGTAAACCAAAAAATACTTTAGTTATTGCTGCGTGGCAAGATTTCTCACACCTTTCTGAATATTTAGTTTTCCAACTTCTGCTTGCTTTTACTAATATGTTGTACAAATCAGATCCTAGCTTTGATTGTAGTTAAAGACCTTCTATTCATTGATCAAGATTTTGAAAGGCCGATTTTAAAATGCTCTACCTATTAAACACAGTTTATTTGGATTTCTCATATCAATCTGTTCTAACAGAACTGAACAGCAGCTCCCATTTACAGTGATGGGTCTGGTCTACAGTGGAGACAGATCTAGTTTAGCTAACTTAACGTATAGTTTTTAAGAAATTGCAAACAGGACTGCAAAACTCATCACAGTCACACATAAAAAACAAAAGGCAGCAAAAACCAGCAATTGATTTTGAGTTGTTCTAATTCAGCGAGGCAGAAGCTCATCCAGTCAGGTTAAAGTCAGTCAGGCAGAGATGTGGCTCCCTGTGAGAGCCAGTTAGTTAAATAGTCACATCCTGCTTTACTTCATGTCACGCTTATCCACTCTGCTACAGAAGTCTTCAGCAGGACTCTGAAGTTACCTGGCAACGCTGCTTTCCTACCTTCGTCAGACAGACATCAGCCAGACAGTCAATGAGTCACCCGCACTTTTCTGATTAGATCAGATGAGGCATTAAACGGTCCTCACAGTGAGAGGAAATCAGTGCGTTACACAGGTAGGAGATTTAGAAGGAGGTGTGATCAATGAGACGGCAGCACACTGGTATGAAAGTGCCGTAGACGTCCTAATATATCCTAGTTTGAAAGAAAAAAAACATCCAAACCTGTGGAGTATATTAAAGTTAAAGACAGACTGCATTTAACATGCCGGGATAAGTGTTAATCTCATTAGTAGTTGGACTGGAATAGAATAAGTAAGGTTTAAGTAGGTTTTGTTATGCCTTGTTAGCTTAGCTCTATGTGCTTACCTAAAGGGATCCACAATTAGTTGAACATTTTGGCCTAAATATGTTGTCATTTTCCCATGGAATTAACAAAATAATGTTCGTAACACATAAAACTCAGTTACTTTTAATTTGTGTATCTCTTCTTTATATTTCGCCCATGGAAGTCGCCATGTTTAAACCTGCTCAATGCATGCTGGGTGGATGACACGGTTACCTATCTGTTTTCACTTTTTACATGTAATATTTTCTGAGGTGGTAACATTTTGTGTAAAATATTTAAAACCCCTGATCAGGGGCAATCATATGATTTAGGGTATGAAAACAATCCAATTGAAATAAATCTAAGCAGAACAGTTGGTTAAAAAATAAGGAAAAAATAGTTTATATTTATTTACACAGTAAATGTATTTTTCTGTCATTTTATTTGAATAGCTTTATTTAAATTTCAGCCATTTTTAACATAAACTACAACAAATGTGGGGTTGTGTAAACAGCTTGCCTTCCTGTAAGTAATCTACTGTTTCACTGTTACTTCGCATCTCTACTGTTTTGTATAATACAAAAACAGTAAATACTAATCCAGGTGTGTGTTACAGTGAAAGGTGCATGGTCATGCTGGTCGCCCTGGTCGCAGTGCTCAGTGGGCTGCGGTAGCGGTCACTACCAGCGGACACGGTCCTGCAACAGCCCTGCCCCTGCCAACGGAGGAGACATTTGCATAGGCCTGCACACAGAGGAGGCCCTGTGTAACACGCACACATGTGACGGTAAGGTCATGCAGCTAATTCAATGTCCAACTCTGTGCCGTTGCAACAGATTTAGTTATTTTTAGTGCCTTGCTAGAAAGCGATATTCCTATTACTGTTTCATATTTCTGTTGCATAAAAAACACAGACTAATGTTTGATAAGGGGATGTTATACAAGTAGTAATGGATAAATACAACAGACATTATTGTGAATGTAGGGAAAATTACACATGCTTTTAAAATTACAAATAATTCTGATTGCAAAATTTAAAAAAAATTGAATCAAAAGTGTGAAATATTTTGCTACTTTTTTAGAAAAAGTATAACTTTTAAAATCTCCAAAGAAACTGACATTTCGGATTTGAATTTCCAGCAAGATTTTCCTTCATAAACACCAGGTCCAACATTTTTGAGGTGACAGAAAATGCATTTAAACTATAATCCATATTCAAAAGCTGTTGTGTTTGCCTGAATCATTTAATTTAATTCCTACAGCTTGATAAAGTCCATTAATAACCAGCTGTTTTTATCCAACATACTGTAGTGTTTGAAGCAACTTCTTTCCAGTTGAAGGCAGAGTCCAACTCCACCCTCCTCACACATCCAAGGGTTGCTCAAGGAGCACTGCTTACTTCCCTGGCTGCTCTCTACCTTTTTTCACTATTTTTCTTTCCAAACCTGACACAAACTGTACATTACACTGCTAAATTGTGGCTAAAACACACTGCTGATTATCTGCTGGTTCACACCCAGTCTGCTCTTTTTTCCGCTGCAAGTACTCTACACAGCGGCAACACTTCAGAGTACAGTAAAGTATGACATATCAGTGCAACGCTTTCAGAATCCGTTGGAATTACATCGATAGCAATAACAGTTGAAGAGTTAGAGTGAGTCAAAGAACATGAGTCACTTTCTGTCGCCGGTGACAGCTCCGGTGTTAAAGGTTTAAGTAGATGTGGACAAAAAGCATCATTAAGACAAAGAAACACAGTTTAAAGCAGGATTATGGGATATAGGATAGTTGTACAGTTTGAGCTGTATCTGAATACAAAGATTGAAATTACCGTACAGTGTTTAACCGTCCTAAAGAAGCTTCAGAGATTCACAGCTCAGATTGGAAGATTACGCATGTATTGTGCAGCGTTCCACTGGGGCTATGTTTGTCTACAGAAGTAGCCTTAAAAAACAAAAATTCCCATTCATTTCATATTTTAAAATCCTATTCACATGGGAAAAACTGATTGATTGATTTTCATGTGGAAAATATAAATAAAATGTGAACTCATTTGAAATACGTTGGATTTGTATGTGAGAAATAGGATTTTTAGTTTGAAAATGGAAAACTAAAGGCAGGAGATTGAAATCACATGTCAAATTTATTGGATTCTCATGTAGAAGGTGGGAATCACATGTGGAAAATCAGAATCACATGTGAACAGATGATTATATTTTATATGGGAACCAGGAACCACATGTAGAGGTTAGGAACAATAAAAAATGTTTATGTGGAAGACAAATATCTCATGTAGACAGAAAAATGATGGGTTACAATGGCCTTTGGTAATATCCTGATCTATATCCAACAGAAATTCAGTGGCAAGCTTGAAACAAATATTCACAGACACTTTTCATTCAATCTGATTGATCCTAAGTTATTTTGCACAGAAGAAATTGCAAAAATATTCATCTTTAGATAAGTAAAACTTTGCTAAATACAGATTATTTATGTACTCTAGAGGTACCCCTTATATGTTTCATTCCTCAAATAAAATCCATCTAAGTTTTGTCATTTTAACGTAATGGAAGATTTAAAAAACGGTTGTTTTTTTGTGCAGGCACCATATGTCTGTGTCATTTCTGTGCTGCCCCCTTTAGTAAGCTAGCTTCATTTATCTTTTTCTAATGAATTAAGTGGGTCTTAGATAAATGGGTAGATAAACAGTCATGCTGAGAAATCAAGACACCCCCCCTGCTGTGCAGCTGGAGCTTTGAGCACCATGGCAACTTCTCTGAAAAGCTTTTAAAAAAAGAGAGATCCACTCATTCTCTCTTACATATGGAGATTTTCCATGATGCATCTGAACGTTGGAGTTTGTGTCTCTGCCTTATATTGTTAAAGATCGGTGCCACATGCTTCAGAAACACTCAGTTTAATGTACATTTAGTCACTTAAAAAGGGAACAAAATGTTAAGGCGTTATTTATCAGAAATCTAAATGTTAAACTTGAATAAAGAAACTTTTCTAGCCCCTAATTTATAACAAACCAGCCTGACATTTCTGCTTCTTCGCGTCTCGGTTCACTTAAGCTGTGAGGACTCACTGAGTGTGCCTCAGAACTTTTTGCTTTCACTTGGGATTGCTCTCCTTAACCTCTGTCTTCAAGTTGTTGTGAGATAAAGTTTTCTACTCTCACCAGACTCACTGTGGAAGAAAATAAAAGGTTGCATTTAGGCTACAAAAACAGAAAGAACTGCACTCAATAGTATTTATATAGAAAAAGCTTTTATCACAAATCCCATGAAGACAGAAGTGAAAAAAGCAGGTAGCTATTGTCAAATATTAAAAATTGTGATCCAAGCTAAGATTATGTGAACTGTGTCATTTTCTAGAAATATTAACTTTCTGTTATGAACGTCTTTGAATTACAACCAGAACACCCATTATATTTTACTGGTTATATGCAGTTCTTATCAACAGGGTGGTGCTCAGTATCAGCCAATGCTGATTTTTGGATCCTGAAGTCAAAACACTTTCTCCTGGGTGTTTCTTGTTTCCCCTACATGGCCTGTTTCAAACAGCAAACTCAGAGTCTTGTTTCTCTCTTTCAGCACTGGTTTCTTGTCCCTTGTGATTTAGGGCCGATTTCTTGAGTACATGACAATCTGCTGTGGAGAGGCTTTTTCCACCTTAGCTCCTAAAGATCACAGCTCTTCTATAGTTATAATTTGCCTCTTTGTCCACATCAGGGCTCTGAAACACGTGACTTGGGCACCACAAGTGGCTGTTAGGAACCTCTACAATGGATCCTAATAGTGCCTTAAAATGATATAAAGCAGAGGTTTCCCAACCATCCTGTTTCTGACAGCATTAATAACTATAGAATCTAGTTTTGTCCATAATAAGGTGGTGATTTTATATCTTTAAGCACTTTAACCTTAATGTTTATTGTTTAGTTTAAATTCTAAAGTGGATTATAAAACACCTAACTAGTTGTTTGAGGACCTTAAGTGGGGTCTCCACCTCAATTTTGGAAATCAATAATATAAATAACCAACTAATTTGATATAATAACATATTTTTTATTATTATTTTAAAGAATATTTTGTTGAATTTTCCCAACAAAATTCTGTTGAAAGAATCAGAAATATATTTTTTATATCTGTTTTCCTTTACAATAGCTTATGCTAATATTTTATAGAGCAAAATTGTTGCTTTGTCTTTATGAAACTTTTTATCTTTTCCCTTATTTTAAAAGCTTAGAACATAGCAGCTATTTAAAAATATTACCGTGTTTTATTTAAAAAGTTCATATGTTATTTGCTGCACTAAAAACTTTTACTTTGCTGGACTCGGGACAAAATGACTCTTTGGATTTAAGAGTTGCCGATCTAGGGTTATAATCTAACGCTGCCTTCTGCTCTTTGTTCTATGATCTTTAGTCTTCCTGATGTTTAACGTCTAATCTTCTGCTATGAGACCATAATAGGAAAGCTTGATTCATACAGAGGTTAAATTACACACAGGTTGACTCTCTACTATTTGAGTGACTGAAGTAAATGGGTTGTTGGGAATTTCTAGTAAACACACTTTACTTTACAAACTTTTATTCCTGTTAGTCCATCAGTGTATATACTCATTTATCCTTTTAGGGAATATGAGCCGTCACCATATAGGCTTTTTCAAGTGGCAGATCAAATACTAAATTTTTCTTTTGTAAAACAATGCAATGTATATAGAATACAACACATTTCAGCTTCTCTTTTGATCCTGTTTTCTTCAAACGATAAAGATGAATGCAGTGGGAAGTATAGGAATGTTGTCCATTCCTCCATCATCTTCTTCTGCTCCATTCCCACGTACACGCTAAAAAATTCATGTGATCAGTCTCCTAATCCAACATGATTAGATATCCAACATCAGATCTCACAGGGGTTTCAGGCTGACTTGGATTCTTGGTTTTAATATCAAATGACCAGCACTCTGCGTTAGCTTTTCTGTTCATTCACATGGAAATCAAAAAATGACCCATGATCATCGTTGTGTAAAGCTTGTGTTTAGATGGATGACTTGAATTTGTTGTTGTTGTCTGCCTGAATTAAATGGCTGCTTCGCCGGAGCTGTCATTTTTCTCAGCTGCTTTTCATTCTGAATCAATCAAACTGTCATTCACAGAGAGAGTAATGCATACCGTCAGACTCCCTGGTAATTACAAGAGTACCCATGGGTTTGCACCCTCCCTCCATACACACAGACACAAACACCCACTAGATACTAATCAGGCTTTGTTATATCATCTTAATGCTTTCCTGTTTGACGTGAAACAACACATCCGCTTAACCCCATACCAGTCTGTATCTGACCGCTTGTCTGCTCGTATAAAACCTTCGTCTATCTGGGTTGTCCTGCAGCAAAAACCATCTGTAATTAGAGCTACTCTGGAGTCATGTTCATCTCTGGATTATTTTAAGCTTCGATTAGAAACCATTTAATTGTAATTTAGAAATTAGCAATCAAAATAAGTTTCAGGCTCATTTCCTTCCATTTTTGTGGCTTGTTTTTATACCATATGTTACTAGATGGATTTGTTTTTATAATAATAATATAAGAAAAGTAATAAAAAATTCTTTTCTCAAGCATTCCTGTTACAATTTCTAATAAACTACTTATGGAAAAATATATTTTTTTATGTGCTGCATGTGTGAAATCAGATACAAGTAAAGTAAGGTGACCAGATTTCCGAAATGAAATCTATGTACATTACCAGCTCGTACAAAAACAATAAATACATCTTGAAAACAAGCAGGGGGTCAATCCTGCAGGTAAAGAATGATATGTTTATTACTGACAACTGACCGCATCATTGGCTGTGGATCTCAGAGAAGCAGACCACCAGTGGGTTCTGTGCACAGCTTCACTACTTCCTGAACTTCAACCAGCTCTTTTGTTTCCCATCATTCGTTACTTGACAAGCTAATTAATCCAGGTGTGTCTGGGCTGGTTGCTAAGTTTCTTACCTCATTCTTTGGGCACAATGTTGCTGAACCTAGACCTGACCAACTGCAGCAACCCCAGATCATAGCACTGCCCCC
>JAUZNJ010028881.1:0-15781 GCA_034780135.1 Jordanella pulchra | reverse complement strand
CACAGAGGAACAATCAGGGGAACAAGACACACCTGGGAGCAATCAGGGGAAGAACAGGACAACACAGGGAGCACAGAAATCTCAAAAACCTCACAAAGACAGACGGATCATGACACAATGTATACAATTTTGCTTAAGGCAACATTTACACATCATTTTCTGAGGTATACCTTCTAATAAATAGAAAACAGCTGTTCTACTTGGGGGTTGAAAAAGTATTATTTAAGAAGCAGTTAGATTTATTTTTAATGGTATTTTAGAAGCATCCTGAATTAGTTTCTTCCTTTTTTTACCGGCATGTGGACAGTACATATGTCTAGCCCATGTTTTAGTCCAAACAAAGACTATCAATTCAGTTTATCTGCTGTTTTGTTGCCAATTCCCCTTTGTAAAACAGATTCCAATCTCACTGAGGCTTTATCTGCTTAAATAAAGGTCGAATAGATTTGGGTGACATATACAGATTATTATGCACAACCTTGGGAATGAAATTGATCAGGCCAATTTTCTAATAAAAAAAAAGCACAAAAATTCTTGGAGGTGGAAATGAAGTAAGGTGAGTCATTAAATAACATTATTTTAAAAAAGAGAGGCCATAGATTCAATTATTCAAACAACAGGTGGAACAACACTGTGTGTATTGTTTTAGTATATAACTAATTCATTACTAAACATCTTAATGACCTAATAACTATCAGAACTGTGATCGCTAAGAAAATAGACTCATGTTCTAATATCTGTAAATAAATTGTTTCACTGAAGGATTTCACAATGTTGCAAATAATATTTTCCTCCTTTCAGATGTCTTTTGTATTTAATTCTTTGTCCGTGTGACATTTTTACAAATTCAAACTTATTTGTTAATGGACAAAGGAAAACTGAGTTAATACAAATTTCAACTTTTGAGGAAGATGTTAAAAAAAACACCTAAATACCCTGAAATCCATCCAGTATGACTGAATTTAAACAATAGTGTAAAACAAATCCTGGGGCTTTAAATTCCAGTGCTTTAAGAAGAAAAGGAGGTAACATAGCTTTTTTTTTTTTGCTTGCTACATGAAATCCTCTTTCAAATCCTCCTTTTATTGACTATTTTTTATTTATCTGAGCTATTTAAGGTTGGCAGAAATAATAAAATAGAAAGAAATCTGAATCTAAGGATATGTGTTTTAGATCTTGTAAAAATTGCAGACTCATCTGATGTTTATTTTGGAAAGTGCCATGACAATGGAGGTCTTTCAAAATAATCTGTAGTTAGTTTTGTTTGAGCTATTCATACTCATTTTTTCTGAATTAGAAAAAAACTCAAACATATTGCATCCTTTACTTTTTTCATGCTAACTAATTTCTCTGCTCCTGTCCAGAAAGTTGCGAGAGCCAAGGACACAGAGTGGAGATGTAGAAGAGCGAAGGAGTTTATGGATAATCAATGCAACATCTCGCACTGAATATTAAATTGGAGTGGGAGGACAGCCCTCCTCAAAAACACACACAACTGTAGACACAAAAATGCTTTTGTGCACACACACACATTTTCACATCAAACCAAGATACACACCCAACAAAAAATGGCCAGATGGACGAAGGTCAAAGGAGTGCAGATGAAGGAAAAGGTGACATTCCTTCCTAATAATCTGATCTGACTCATCACAGACTAACAAAAAGATATGAAAGTAAAAAGATGAGTCCAGTGAGAAATGGAAAAGAAAAATTGGAAAGAAAATAACCAACTAAACTGGAGATAAAGGAGAGGATAGGGGTGACCTTTTCATTCTTTTTGGAAACACTGATTGAATGTTGGTTGAGGCCCAGGGGAAAGACATGGTTGCTCTTTAATGAGTATTCTAATCAATATTAGAAGGAAAATTGAACTGTGGGTGGGTGTGTATGAAAGACCGACCATAGCATAGAGAGGTAAGAAGCAAGAGAAAGTAAAATGTTCTCTCATGAACACATTTTGCTTTTAACTTTGCTTTCAGTGCTTTTGATTGCCAATTAATTACACAAATTAAAATAAAGCAGCTAACTATAAATCAGTTTTAAAGTCAAACTAACTGAATGGGTCTATATGAGATAGGTTGTTGCGAATTACCTTTTTCACATAGACTGAGCAAATTAAAAAGCAAAGGTGCAATCAAGGACAAGTCAACTACCCATGTTTCAGAAGTCAAAAACTGTTGATCAGCACTTTTTATAAACATATATTTGAGAGCAACAGTTTGCTGCATGCAATGGTTTCAAATCAAATCTCCCTTTCTTTTAGAAATTGCTGAATTTGTGAGTCATGCATATGTGTACAAGCATAGTGTCCTCACACTTTTATGGCCAAGTGAAATTTAAAAGTTATAAATGCAAAAACAGAGAAGGCTCATTGGATACAGCAGGAGAATGCAATTACGTTTTTTTTTTTTTTTTGTAAATGTGAAAGCAGCAACAAACCCGGCCTCTGTTCTTTGTGAGCCCTAAAAACAAACAAGAGTTTTTTTGTCCTAATAACATTAGTGGGTAGCATTTGGAATTTCCTTAGAAAATGGCAACAGGTATACATGTACACACCAAGATGTAAAATCCCTGACAAAGAGATAAACAGAAGGGCAACAATATTAAAAAAAACAGAGAGAGATTAAACAAAAAAGAGACACTTGACAGCTGCCAAACACTGGGTGAGACAGACAGATGGATGACACCTCCGACTCCGGGGGAGAGACTGCATGGGACAGACTGGTCACCCTCGCCTCAGCAAAAGCTGTGAATCCTATGAGAACCCAGCAAACATCTTGATTGGATGCCATTAGGAGCAAGTTCCCATGGAAACACATGAAGGCAGGAAGGCAAACATCATTACATCTGAACACCAAAGCTTTTCAGTGTAACCTTGAGGATGTGAATGAATAAAATGTTGACACAGGGATGATTTTCCAAGACAAACACAAAACATCTGAATTTGACTCATGAATTGAAGTAACTTTTTCACATTCTGTCAGATTACAATCACAATCGTTACATGCTTATAATGTTTTGGGTCTGACCGTCACTAAGGGGTGCACAGTGGTGTCTGATGAAGTGAGTATTTTATGTATAACTATAACTTTTATATCTATAGATCTGTATTAAGCTCTAAATCAAAACAATTATATATCTCAAAATAAGCTAACACTTCGGTCAAAACTTATTCATTGTTGCTTTAACAAAATAATCTGTATAAAGTTAGTTCCATATGTTTTATTACCTTTATGAGGATAATTTTTTAATTCCTTAATTTTCTTTTAGATTCCAAACTAATCTGTCTTTAAAACAACCAAGAGGACAAGGTTAACTTTTATGAGGAATAACTTGTAGACAAAAGCAGAAACCCAGAAAGTGTTGACCAGGAAAAGCAAAACTGGTGCATCTGGTGCATTAATTTTTGACTAATTCAAACATTCTTCATTTCTTCGGTTTTGTGCTTGTTTTTCCCCTATCTAATACATTGTTGATCTTTACCATTTCATTGTATCCATATTGTCCTGTTACTGAGTTACTGCCTTGTTTTTAAGGTTAAAACGCTGCAGTTTTAGGTATTTAGAAGCCTCAAATATCTTTAAAGACAACTCTCAATTGAGCTCCTTTCATTTCTCATCAACTTTTATCCTGCTTTCTTGTGTCTACCAAAGAAAATCCTCCCAAAAAGTATTATGTCACTGGCACCATGTGTGTTTCTGACTTAAATGTTGGATTTTTGGATATCTTAGCAGGCTGTCTTTTTAATGTCTACCTCTCTCTTTTTCCAGTTTGTCATATTACATGGATGGCAATATCTTGGTAGGTCTGTAATTCTGCCATAATCATTTTACTTTTGTGTGATCCTTTGCAACAATACTCAATAAAATGTTCAAAGCTTGAAATATGTTTTTTTGTTGTTTGCATTATTTAACTAAGGAAGGCAAAATGATGCGTTACATGTTCATTTAGAACAAACAATCCCAATAAAACACATTGAAGTTAATCGTAATGTGACAAAATGTGTAAAAGTTTAAGTGGGATCAGAACTTCTTCAAGACGCTGTAGTTGTCTACTTTCTCACCTGTATATCTTCTTGGTTCACCCTGCATTGCTCCCTTAGAGCTGGTGTCCTTACTTCCTCTTCGCGTCTATTCACCTTGTCTCTCTTTACATCTGGGCTCCAGAAATTAACACTATTCATGCCATAGCCTGTCTTTCCATTCCTTCCTCCGTCCAATTCTCTACGGAGACTTTCATTCTCCCTCTGCAGATCCCTCAGCATAGCCTGGAGATCATGTGTGGAGGCCTCTCCCCGATCAGCTGAATCCAGTGTCTGTGTGCATCTTCTGGACTGCCGTCGCAAACTGGAAGTTCCTGTGCAAACTACGGTTTGATCACCACATGAGTCTGATATGTGATGCATACCAGAGGCTGTGATGTTTGGGGTGCTTCCACTACCTATTGTGCGATTAGTGTAAGATGAGCGTGGGGTACTCCGGCCTAATGTCATGGTACCTTTTGGGTACCCACCAGAAGGTTCCAAGGACTCCCGCTCACTGGGATACATGGTTCCAGAAGTGGCATATGCAGCACTTAGGGACTGGATGTTCTCCATGGATAGTGTTTTACCGCCTGGAGCTGTTGCTGAACCACGAGCTGAGCCTTTGTTTGCTGTTGATGTGCTGATTTTGATTCTTGAACCTGGCTTTGAAACTGAACTTTGTGCCCCAGCCAGTTTAGCTGCTGGTGGAGGCCCACCGCCTGATACAGAGCCAGGCTCAAGTCCTGAGCGGTACCCGGGACCTGAGCTGACAGCCTGTTTGCCTTTTCCCTGTTTTGCAGACCTTTGAAAGCGTGAATGAGACGTGCTGCCATCATTGTGGCCACCACTCTTCGCAGCAGGAGTCAGCTTGCTGTGCGAGGGCTTGGCTCTTATGTTTAAAGGCATAATTTTATTGTAAAATATAACTTCTGGAAGGAAATAGTTGATGGGATAAGAATAAGCAACAGGAATAATAAAGGGCACTTATTGGCCAAAACTTTTCACTTGTCCATATCCGACTGTGTAGAGGCTGAGACGTATTTAGTCTTTTTCGAAGAAAAAAGTGGGGACTGTTGGCAATGGGTCTCCTAGAAACATTGGCAGGATTTCTTGTATTTTCAGCTACACTGCAGGACATCATGGATTCTAGGCAGCAAAATGCAAGACAGACATACAGACAGAAGAGATTCAAAGAACATCAGATTGAAAATGACAAAATCAACACATCAATATTTGCCATTTTTGAGGATATGCTGAAACAGGTAATTTAAAAAGATGATCGAGTTATCCTTTTTACTTGGCAACCTCAAATGATTACTGCAGTGCCTCATAAGACTCTCTATTCCTATTAAACATGAGTTGGGAGAAGAGAATACCAAAATCTACGCTAAGCATGACACTATAGATGAGTATTGTAAGACTATTTTAGCACCATAGACAGCAATGAGTGAGATCGTTGAAGATTATGAGGACTTTTGTGTAGGGAGAAGTCTATCAAAAGAGAAAACGTTGTGCACACTGCTGTGGTCTCAGGAGACTGTTAAGAGAATTGAAGAATCGTTTTTCATTAGCTCTCATCCCTCTGGGCCAATTGCAAATTTAACATCAAACTTTGGAGTTATACTTCTGCCTTGAGCTAAAAAGCAGGGGACAGAAAATAGAATTTAGGCCAAATCCTACCTGGCACATTATGTTTAAGTGTGTCCACGTCTGAATAAATCCACATACGATAAAACACATTTCATCACTTCCTGTGTCAGTTAAAATATTCTATGGCAACATAGAAGTTTGCTGGGTTTTATACTTTAAAAGCCATACACTTCTAACAGTATTTTATAACAAAAATACCCTTAGAGGAATTGAAGAAAGCTAACCCAGTTTGTTGGAAGAGCAAACATTGAGAAGTGACTATAAATTAAAGGCAAATCCAATTCATAATCCCTCCTCTGATCTAAGAGGATTGGGTGCTGGGAGTCCCTGAACAGGATGCAAGTAAGAGACTGGTTAACTATGCCTGTCAATCATAACCTAGCAGTCAATCCCTTATTTATTGTTGCTTGGAACAATAGACAGAGTTTCCTGCATACAATGGAACCAACAACATGTAAGACATCAACGTGGACCTATAACAATCAAGAACTTGGATTTCATTGTCTGACAATGCATAAATACATTTTATATGTGAATAAAGTAAGAAAAGCGACCATATTTGAGAGCTTGTTCCTGTAAAGCTATTACCGTATCAAACACATTAAGATGGAGGGTTTAGACATGTATGGTTCATTATCGTGATTAGATAAGTTTATGCAGCTGTGAAGCTATATGTAAAACACGTCCAACGAGAAATATACGACCATAGAAGCGGTGTAAACGCCCAATTTAAATTTGAGTCTGTTTTATATCAGTCAAGTAGTACCTGCAGCTTAGTTTGGAGAAGACAACCAGCTGTTGCTGTGGAGATTCACCACGCTCTGTGCAAAAATAGAGTTTAAAGGAACGAGAATTTACAGTGAATAATATTTTTACTAAAAGGTTTTATTATGCAGTTTAACGCTACACAGATTAACAACCTGCCGAGGAGACCATATAAGTTGAGCAGTGACCGATCATTTCACAAACCGTGATACAAACGCCAGAATCATTCTACTACCACCACGGCATAAAGGATTAGTTTGTTGCACATATACATGGCCGCACGAGTCCGAGCTTGTACCTTACATAAGAAATAATCTGGCATGCAAAGTGACCGCATTTCATTTTTTTTCTATTCATATTAAAGCATAATGTAACATTCCCTCCTTTAAAACATGCAGACAAAAAGTCCAGGAGCGCACTGAACGCACAGCTCCATCTTACCAAGCAGGCAGCTCTCCATCACCGAACAGTCCCGTCGGCCGTATCCCGTCCGACCTCAGCTCAGCCTCCATGATCTCATCGGCTCAGCTGTGACCTGTCCTACGGTCGGGTCCGCGTGTTTGCGCTAACCCAGCTGGCGCGTGCGCGAGCGATGGATGTGGTGGGGCAAATGCGTTTGTGGACTCGCAGAACAAATAGTAATTCTGAGTAGTCATAACTTAGGAGTAGCCTATATCTAAAGTAGGATATCAAGTAAATATTACCAGATTATTTTAGTTGCTCATACTCATCAGTATGAATAAAAAAACACTAGTTAGTTTAACTTAGAATACTTGGTTCTTTGTGCATAAAGCGCAACCGGTTCGCATGCATTTTAAAACTAATTATGACTAACTTTATTTTAAAGTGTAATTTATCACGTTCTTGTATTAGTATACCGCTGGAATAAAAAAGGTGCTGAGATCTAGCTTATTTAAATGCTGTCCTGGAACAAATGTTTTGATTTATACATATATTGCTGTACTCATTTTCTTTCACATTAGTTTGTGGAAAATTAAGCCGTCCAACCACTGCCAGCTCCATTTGCATCAATGTTGGGCTGGTCTTTATAAGCAGAAATCTGAGTTATTGATACCAAAATTTCAAACCGATGTTACATCATAAAAGTATGATATAACATGTGTAATAGCTGCTGTGAAATGACACAGTACAATGAGAGCTTTTATTTTTAAATAAAAGGGAATACTAATTATTTAAAGGACTGTCTTAACCTAAAGTAATTTTAAACACTCTTAAGCTGCGCAATCACCTCTTTATGCTCTTTCAGAGTTTCTTAACAAAGGTGAAGGTTTAATAGCACCCCTCATCGTTAACGGGCTATACAACTCTCCTTTTTGTAAGATTAGGCTAGATCCAGAACTATCATTTCTGTCTTGTGCAGTCATTCATTTGACTCTGATGCCAAAAATAGATCGTTTTTTGTCTTTTATTTTCTAGCAGAGACCTGAGAGTTTAGGGTCCAAACTTCCACTAGTTTGTGGAAGTCTTGATAAAATCTTCCACTTTGAAAGAAACCTCTGTTCACTCTTAAGAAAAAAGAACTTAAGAAAAGCAAGATGCTGGCACCACCATGTTTCCCTGGAATAAAAAGTCGTCTGACTAATACCTTTAAATACCGTAATACTTTTAAACCTTTGTAACATGCCAATCTTTATGACCTTATCAAAAAGCTGCACATGACTAAACTGTGAGAAAATTCTCACTAGAGCAGCTGAATTGTTTATAAGATTATTTATCAGGGATGGCAGGTTTGAACATAGGAAGACTGAATGGGGAAAATGAGCCATAAGGCAGTTCAACCAAACATTAACTTTAAGGTTTGGTGTTGCGGCAACAGGTATTTGCAGTTTAATATTTAAAGTTGAAGATTAAAGTGATTATATTTATCAGCATCACAGTGAATTCAACCCCAAAACAAAATGAACTAAATAAAGCTTTTCAATGGTACAATCCTTAACTTAATCTGACTAAACTAAGTGGGGTCACATGAAGAAGGTTGTAGACAAAAAATGTCTTACAAGCTGACTTAGCGAAGTCTTACAAGGCAGCGAGGGCAAATAGTGTATGGTCAACAGTCAAGATGCAAGATACTGATAGTTCTTAGAAAAGAAGAATTCATTCTAAAATTCAGTCACAGCTTATTCAACATACTGTTGTGCTAGTTTAAGGGTGTGCATAATGGAATTTTCCCCTATTCCCCCATTAACAGTCTTGAATAATTAAATTAGTTGTGTATGTATGTATGTAGTAATTCGAGTCTATTCTACAGGAACATAACATTCCATGTAATCAACATAAAAACTAAAATAAAATATTTTTTTCTAAATGTATTAATTTCTTTTTTGCGATGGAATATTAGGACCATACTAAATTATTAATTTTCTTAAATAAAACTAAAGTCATGACATTATGAGAACTATACATTGCATTTTATCTATATTAAGGCAGATTATTTAAACATGTAAAACAGTTTAAATACAGTGCACCTGTTGTGTTCACTGCTGTTCATTTGTCAGAAAGTGCATGAGAAAGACAATTTATAGCCAGGAGTTTCACTCTCGGAAAAGATTTCCTGTTGGCAGATCATGAGACAAAAAGGTAATTAGCTAACGTTATTTGGGACAGATCTGACCGTTGTTTATCTCTTTTAATATTTTATGGTACACAATGCTAAAACAGCCCATACTAAAATTAGGGTGGGATATGTCTTTTGTATAAGCCCTATTTAAGTTAAATCATCAGTCATTCATAACCAGTTTTTCTGTAAACATTTTTATTTTAACAGACACATTTATTTGGATATCACTTGGGTTTATTTGTCTTTTAACTATACTATTGGATAGAGTTCCAATTTTGCTTTAATTGGCTAATTTGGATTTTGGTTATTGATCTCAAAAACATTTAGACTTTCATTTCCTCTTTATTCATGAGAACTGAAACTTTCAGATAGGTGTGGGTGCTTCACAGGAACACAGCAAAACCATACCCTCTTTTAGTATTCATGAAATCGGGAAAGACTGATTTTTTTTATTGTACCATAATAAATTTAAATTGTCTTGACAGTACCTAAGTGTCATCTGATGTCCAAATACCATGCCATAGCATTAAATATAACCCAATAAAAATGAAAAGTTTTCTTGTTTAATTAAGCAGAACAATTAACATGTAAACTTAGGGGGGTATTCTGACATGTTACAGCAAATCAAGCTCAGATTCACTAGAGTGACCCAAGGTGATTAAAGTATGTGTATCACCGTGTAGTTTCATAATTCTTTAAATTACTTAGGCTATGGTTATCACATCTATCTTCAGTCTTCCATGACAACCAAAAACTGCAACAGCTAAACATTCTTCTGTACAAGAACAGTTATTTTAAAAACAAAAATACACATTAGATAAAGGTATAAAATACTATTAATAAAACTAAGTTTGTCATAAAAAACAGACAGATTGAAATGTATGAATTCTACAATACAGTCTTATGAAAAATATATTTCCACTCTTAATAACTTTTATTTCCCTAATCACAATTTTTTTAAACATCACCATATATTTTTGATAAGACAATACATTCTAGTATTTGATAAGTGGAAAAATCTTAACCAACATGCTCCTATGCAAAAACCTCTCAATGGTTCCCATGACTTGAGGAAAAAGTCCCAGTACAGAGTTTCATAAGACTGATCACATACTTTCACCTTAGTCAATTATGTAGGAAACGGGTAACAGTCTGGGTCGACTTTGCTTTTTAAGACACCGAGCACTTAATTGATAGAATCATACATTATACTAAGTGCTGTAAGTTATTGTAAATACTTGATGACAGTTGTTGCTTCCAAGGCTGGAACAACCAGATTTAAGTTTCAGGGGACAATTACTTTTTCATACAATGCCTGGCTGGTCTTGATCACTTTTTTCCATAACACCTGAAACACGTTTTCTAGTTTGTATTTTTCTGAGGGTATCTTTGATAAAAAATTTGATGATGTAAAACATGTATGTGTGACTATAAGCAAAAAAAACTCAATGAGGGTTAAAGTATTTCAATAACCACTAAGTGTTTCAGTTAACAAACAATTAAATAAAACTTTCACTCATGTTATTATCATAAAATTTTAGGTTGTCTGATGACAATGCCATTCTCATTTGATTCCAGAAAAGGGGTTGCGCTCTTGGGTTTCTCGGCCAGGACAACACGGACTTCCTGCACAGCCTTTTTCTCAGTTGAAGGTACTTTAGTTTCGGAAATATTTCATCCAACAGAACAAGCACAGCTGCATCAACCTGAAATGGAAAGTTTTGCAAATAATTTAAGGTTACGAAAAGATGAAAATATCCACAGCATCAAAAAAGTAGAAAAAAAAACCCAACCTTTTCATCCAGAAGCCTCTGCTGAACCATGAAGAAAGCCTGTCGTATCACACCGTTGACTATCTCAGTTCCATTTGGACTTCTGGACAGTACAAACACTGTCTTCACACTACTGTAAACAGCACTGTGTAGATTATCGATACAGGAAAGCCCAGGTATCCAGTCCCTCTCTTCCAAGCAGAGAGAAAATCTTCTGTGGCCAGAGGACTCCAAATTAACTGTCAGCTCATTGTAAACCCAGTCCCTTACAGCAGGATTCTTGGTGTCAAACACCACAAAAGCATCATAGTGATTCCCTGAATCCCCACCAGGCAGCTGAGAGTATCCTTTAAGTCCTGCCCAGAGTACCTGCAAGCAATACCACACATCCCAGCCATAGAGATGCTTCAGCAGTGGAAGAGCAGTAAATGCCACAGCGAAAAAGGAAGAGATGAGGAAGGCTAAGCTACCATATATGTCCTGGCAGGAATGTTGATCTATAGACAGTAGAACCACTCCTTGTTGAGATAATGGATATCCACAGCGCACTCGTGTTGTCAGATGAGGAATGTTTACTGGAGTAGTCCGCAGGTATACAGCAAACCATGAAGTATTGCAGTCACATTCAAACGGGTTCTCATCCAGGGTAAGTGTCTGAAGGGCACTACCATTTTGAAAGGGTGCAGGGAGATGTTGATGGTTTAACTGTTTGATTTTATTGTTACTGAGATATAAATGCTGCATAGCTTTGGCTTCTTTGAAGAAATTCTCAGGAATTGAGGTAAGACCATTGCAACTTAGGTCCAGAGAGGAAAAATAGGCTCCAAATTTTATTTCCTGTGGAATCAAATCATTCAGATTGTTGTAGCTTAGGTTTAGGTGACACAAATTGCTAAGAACTGAAATGTTTTGCCAGGGAAAACTCTTCAGGGAGTTGCTGCTGATGCTGAGGCTCTGAAGGCTTACTGGAAGGCCACTAAGCAAATCTGCTGTGATTGAATACAGGTTATTGTTGGAAATATCCAAGAATTTTAGCTTTGTGAGGTTCTTAAAAAAATGACTGTATGTGTTGTAGCCGGCATTCCACATGATGTCCAGATGATTACCATTAAAGTAGAGGTATTGTAAAGAACTGCTGATCAACCTTTGATCTATCCGCATCCCAATGCCATTGTTAGCTAGACTCAGCAATTCCAGGTTCGTTAGATTTTGGAGAAACTCAAAACGATGGCCCATGCCTCTCATCTTAAAGTGAAAGTCATTGTTACTGACATCTAATACCTTTAATGTGGATTGAAGTTCACTGAATGCCTCTTTATGATACAGGTCCAGCCTATTGAAGGACATGTTAAGAAAGACTAAATTTTTCATGTTGTTGAATTGCCCACCCCTCAATGTTTGACTCATGTAGTTGTAAGAAAGGTCTAAACAAACAGCATTTTCCATGCCAATAAATACTCTTTCATTGAGTGACAAAATATCATTTTGAGAGAGGTCAAACATCAACTTACCACCACAATATTTTCTCTTAAAGTTTAACAAGGATGGAATTGGACACTTTCTCCCTTCTGTTGCTTCTGCCACATTAGATTGGTCAGATTCCCAGATGTTGCCACTATTTGTTTCTTCTCTATCCAGTATAAAATGAGGAGTGTCTTGGAAATGACTCTGATACAAGTTCTGGTTTGGACAGCTGTCAGGTGCAACAGATCTAGAGGATACAGAACAGCATGGGAGAAAATCTAGCATGTTTTGGGAGAGATCAATAGTGGTTAGAGATGGTAGCTGCTTCAGGGAAGTCAGATTGCATGAACTGATAAAGTTCATTCTAAGCTCTAGTGTTTTTAGATTTTTGAGTTGAGACAGAATCTCAAAACCTTCACTTGAAATAGTATGGAAAAAGTTTCCACTTAGTAAAAGATGTTGCAGACCAGATATGTTGCCAATATATGGAGAGAGATTTAGTTTTCCAAATGTCCTAAGTGGCTCATAGTTGTAGATGAGGCTTATCCAAGTGAGGCCTGTTAGCTCTCTAAAAAAAGTGCCATTTTGTATAGCAAATGCCAAGAGATTGTCTGAGATGTCGAGACCCTTTAGGTTCTTTAGTGGCCTAAAAAGACCCTCTGGAAATGTTTTTAGAGAATTCCCCCTTAAGCTCAAAAAGGTGATAGAGCTGTTTTCCGAATACAGTGAGTTTGGATGTAGTTTGAGAGGGCGATTTTGTGGGCAAGGAAAGCAGGGTCTTGCTGCATGGTCACAGCGCTGACAATTCCACTCCAAAGTCAGATTCTCAAGGGCTGTCAGATTGGCAAATGCTCCTTCTGGGACCTCGGTGATTGTATTTTCTCTTAAATCCAGGGCCTTCAGCGATCGTGGAAGTTCTTTAGGGACAGTAGTTACATTATTATACCCTAATGTAAGTTTCTTGAGTTTAGGTAGCTCTTTAAAAACAGTTACATTTATGTAATAAGACTGGTTGCAGGGGTTAGCATAAAAGCAGTTCTTGGAAAGCAACAGAATTTCAAGATTTGGAGCACTTATAGGGGAAAATATATTAAATATGCAATTCTGCTGTAAGTCAAGAAAAAGCAAGCTTTCTGGTAATTGTGGTATAGTTGTTAGGCTGTTTCCTGATAGATGCAGAGACGTCAGATTTCTGAGGTGTTTAAAGGCAAAAGGCTCAATTTCCATTTTGCACCCTTGCTGCTCATCAAGTCGCAGTTGACCAGGTTGACAATTGCCTGTTATTTTTAAAATATTAAGGTTTGGAACACCTGCAAAAGCATGGTTTCTCACTGCTTGCAACTTTGTGTCACTCAAATTGATTGACACCACAGAAGTAGCCTTCATGAACGGGATTTGTTTGATAGGTCGGCTAGAACAGTCGACTGTGGTGGAATTCACATCAGAGTCACATGGAAAAAAATGGATATTAATGGTGTTTCCGTACATCAGAAACTGACTCACGATGAGTAGGACTTTCTGCAGGGCCTGAAAAAAGTCAATGAATTTCAGTCATTTACACCTTATAAAATACTGTGGGGGTATGCAGGTTAATAAATTCTATTATTAAATTCAATAAAAAGTAATTTAAGGTTTAAAGTTGCTACAAAGACACATTTTCCTTTTCAAACATTTAGGCAGTTTTGTCACTTAGTGTTTTTAAAAGGGAAACAAAACATTTCTAAGGGTAGAAAATGAAGGTATCTTACCATATTAGATTGAGTAGATCTTAAATTAACGCTTTTAGAGATATTAGGTAATTGTTATCCAACTTGAAGAGAACAGAGGTTGTAAATGGTCCAAAAGGCTTTGCAGTAAAATGAAACTAGAAGTATGCAGAAGTGAAAGCGTGCAGTCTTATATGCTTCAGTGTGATGCAAAACATGTGACATAAAACAAATGAAGGTAGTATTACAACTGCAGATTTAACTCAAGCAAGCATTCCAGAAAAAGTCTTTGTATATATATATGTGTGTGTGTGTGTGTGTGTATGTTTATAAAGCTGGCTTTGTGTAGAAGAATATTGGAGGATATTCTTAAGGATGGAGCATATATCGAGGCCATGACAACAATCATTAAAAACCTGATGGTATTTGCAGACTGTTATCTTGTTTTTTATTTTGCTTTTAGAGTAAAAGCTTCTTTCTCTCTGAATGGCCAATTTAGTGTGAGTCAAGAAAAGTCTGTTTGACTATTAATAATGAACCTCTCATACATACATTTCACACCAAAAGTCCCTCCTCTCTGGTAAAGAAGAACCTGTTTCCTTCTTGTAGAGTTTGATGCCTGGACATTCTAATAGTACGTGTACTTTCGTATAACAATTTGGTCAAATTAACATGGTATCCTCATGTATCTACAAATTGTACACAAGGATGAAATAGATACGTGGAGGTCAATGATTTTCTTTTCCTTATTTCTTTTCCAATCACATTATACTTAGTAATAGTAATATATTTAAATTTATAATTTGAGGAACGCAAAAAACCAAAAAACAAAACAAAAAAAAACTTTCAATATTCTGCTGTTTGTCAAATAATCATGCTTTTGTAAGTGACCTAAAATGAGACAGTTTTTCATGTATTTTCATGCCAGGTACAAATGAAAAAGGTAATGTCTTTTCAATGTGGTGTATCTTAACTTCTGTTTTTAAATGTAAACGAGCACTTCACCTTTGTACTAGCTTCTTCTATGTGGTAACATTTTGTCTACGGTGACATGTTACAAAGAACACCAGGCAGACCATAACAGCTGGGAAAATGTACCACTTCCTCAATTGCCTCTAAAAGGTTTCTCAACACATTGATACACATTATTGTGATAAGTTTGGCGACTACATTGCCCCTGGCAGTGGCTCAGGGATATAGCAGCTTTACTAGAAGCTTTACTTGTGTTAAAACACATGACAGAAATCTTGTTGGCAGTACAACATTTACACAGAACATGTAGACAATTAAAAATGGAAACCATGCTTCACCCTAACATGGGAATGCATGTTATATTGATTTGGGGCTTTCGGTGATTTAGGAAGTTGTTTTCTGAGTGTAAATGATAAAAGAGAATACAGTAGTAACATTTTTTTATACTTTAGGCTAAATTTAGTTGTTAGGTTTTAGTAAATGTAGTTATTATTACATATATTACATACAAGATCATAAAATAGATAATTAAGACCAAAATTACTCACATCCATGGCAGGATTATATTTTAAATCATTTTCATTCAACCAAGGTGTTGGTTTCTTTTTTAAAATTATATTTAGGCTGTGGTAGCCTTTATTTAGCATTATTTTTGAAAGTAGGCAAACAGGAAAGGGGTGTAGAGGGGAAGACATGGGACAACAACGTCTGTGTCGAGGACTGAGGCCTCCATACCAATGCCGCACCCCCAAGGTGTTGTTGTTCACAAAGGTGCACTTCGCTCACAATCTGCAGGTTTACTAGTGGTTCCTAGAATTTCTAAAAGTAGAATGGGAGGCAGATCTTTCAG
>JAUZNJ010028880.1:0-15784 GCA_034780135.1 Jordanella pulchra | reverse complement strand
TCTGTCGGAACCACACCAGGTACCATCCGAACCCGAACTTAAATCCCTTAATCGGATCTCCTGGCTAACCAAACTCTAAAACTTCCAGAACTCTGTGAAACCAGCTTTGGACCCGAACCGGAACCAGAACCTGAACTCTCTCTGTGTTTATTCAATAATAAACTTGTTTAACTTTTTCCTGTCTCTGAGTGGTGTTCTGCATGTGGGTTAGATCCCTGAAACCCATCATGACAGTCACATAAACATTTATTTCTGCTTTATGATTTTGAACAAATAATTTCATCACAAAGGGTTTTTTCGTTGTGTGATATGTGAGCTAAGTGTGCGGCAGGGGTGATTTTCAGACCAGACAGGACGTTTCTCCTTAGCTCTACCTTGGTCCTATAGTGGCTCTACCTTTCTCAGACCTCATTCAGAATAGTTAGGTTACCTTTAGCTAATTTCTATATTTGTGCTACTATATCTTTGGCTACTAGATCACATAGGGACCACTTCTCCTCATTCTGTTTTATCTTATCTCTATGCACCCATTCAGCAGTATTTGTCAAGTTTTGTGCTTTGTCTGCTTTTTCTCATCATAGTAGCTTTATCTGGTCTGTTCCTGTTCGGCTGCGGCTACGTTCTGGATGTAAAGATCAGTTGTGCTGCTACCATCAATACCTTAGATTATAGATGTTTGAGCTTGGCCTGTGTTTCAGTGTAGTCCTGTTTCTCTTACTGTGACTAATTAGATGTCCTCTCTTTCGTCCTCTGACATGGGAGCATGGAGCTCTCTGCAGATGGCCGCTCACACTGAGCCTGGTTCTGCTGGAGGTTTGTTCCTGTTAAAAGGGAGCTTTTCCTCTCCACAGTCGCTACATGCTTGCTTGGTGTGAGGGATTGCTGTCGAGTCAATGAGTCGATGCAGTCAGCTGGTTTTCCTTAGATAGAAAACTTTGAACCAATGTGACTGCATGGTTTTGATTGAATTGCCTCTCTAAAATGCATTGGGATGACATGTGGTGAATTGGAGCTATACAAATAAAAATGAATTGAATTATTAGCATTAGAAGATTCCAGCTAAGCACACATCACTTCTGTCAGTGACACTGTTTAGTAATTTAATCATTTTTACATTGTTTAAAACAAATATTGACCACAGAATTGAGGTATTGATTTTCAAATCCCCTAAAGAAAAACTAAAGTATTTATGATTGTCAAACACACAAGTCTTGTTTGATCAGCACAATTCATTTGTTCTTTTGTATCTTTTTAAAGTGTAGCTGTACCTACCCCATTAAAATATGTCCGCCACACTTAAATCAAACATGGGTAAATATGTTGAGCTAACTTAAAAAAGTTACATAGGATCAACCCACTGTAATAAATAGCAAAGCCCGCATTTGTTTATTCACCACGTTTACATTCATTTCACTCAACAAAACAGTTGATGCCAAATAAGCATATTATCATTGGGTCTAAATACTTTTCATATTTTATGTATTTTAATCCAACATGTCATTATTATGTTGAGCTTAATCCTTGTAGTTAAATAATAGTAACACCAATTTCTCCTGTTGAGCCAGCATATTTAAGTTTATGTCCTTTAAAAACAAAATTTCTTGCTAAATTAACATATTACAATTGGGTGGAAACACTTTCCACAATTTCTTTTTTCACCCAACAAATTATTTTTTTGAGTGTAAAATGACCAGTGATCTTAGATATGAAGCAGATAAAGTTTTATTCATTTACATACAATTAGGTGGATGCAAAATGTTTGCATGTAAAAGCTTTAAAAGTTTTCAGGTAAATGGTTCTGGATGGAAATTTGTTGTGAACTCAGAACCTTGGTGAAAGTGGTGAAGAACAGGAGGTATAATCTGTACTGGGAAAGTCCCTGGTTAAATAACATGCCTTGTTGGCAGTGTGACAGTAAACAGAAGTACATTATACATGTCTAAACAGATTAAATTATGGCCTCTATTCAGATTCTAGCAGTTGATTAATTGTTGCTGAGTGCCAGATTGTTGGTTTCAGTTTCAGAAATGGTCACATTAAAACTCCTTTCCTTCTTAAATGGAGCGTTGTGTGGTAAGAAAAGCTACTCTTAAAACATTTTCCGTTAGATTTGTTCGTCTTTTACTTACATATGGTGCTTAATTTTATAAAACATTACATTTTGTTCTGCTGAAACCAATTCCACACAAAAATCAATGTTTCCTTTTAAGTTAAATATTTATCTGAGCACACTAACAGAGCAAGATACATAGACAGTTGACTTGGTGGCACTGAGCTATTTGTCTAAACCTTTAGTTTCCATTGCTGATCGTTATGTTTTCTTACCGTGGAATACTGTCTGTCTCTCATTTACACACTGACAAACAGGGACACAATGATAGGGTGCAGGACTTGGGGAACAGCTGTGGTGTCAGAGGAGGTACACATCTGGAGAAAAGCTTGTGAGGCGGTCAGCTTCCACTAAGGAAGGGGGCGGGAATGAGTTAGATAATGGAAAAGACAACGGTGGACGGATAGCAGAAAGGTTTCAACACCTAACAATGGAAAGTATATCTAAAGGAGGAGACGAAAGTATTCAGCTTTCCTCTATTGGAGGGAATTTTTTATTTTTTTTTTATTGGAGGGAATTAAACCCACCAACATCCACGTTCAGCAACCTGCACATCAACATTTGAACAACCTGCCAACCCCATGGAAGGTCTCTCTCTCTCTCTCTCTCTCTCTCTCTCTTTCTCTCTCTTTCTCTCTCTCTCTCTCCTGTTATAGGTGTTTTCCATGTCCCCCAACCACAAAACCTCCCAAAGAGTCAAATTTATTTATCAAGAACATCCAATTCTTTGCAGTCCTCATCTCAAACAAAACTCCCAACGTTAACTTCTTTTTCACATGAGGCCAACTGTAAATAGGTTATGTCCTGACAAAAATAAATATGTGAAACTGCATATAAAAAGTTTGCATTGTGTTGCTGAATCAGTTTAACAAATATCTATTCACCTGTAGTTCCATACAAAAGATAAAATTGCCATATCGTTTAAAGTTGGTTTGTTAAATAATGTATGAAAACCAACAGAAAACAATAAAAGTACAACAAAGAAACGTTTATGGATTTATCTAGGAATGTTTTCTATGCAGTAATGTAGGGAAATATGCTCTAGCAATAGCAGCTAGTACAATCTAATGATATTTTTTGATTGATTGTGATTTTTCTTCCCCATTCCCAGCTTGTAACAGAACTTTCTTATAGCTTTGGATAAATAGAGATTTTCAAAAATAGAGGACAACTATAGATCATATCACTCATTAAACTACAGCTAATTGAACTCCTTCAGGGCCTCAGAAGAGAATCCAGTCCATAATCCAGAATCAGAGCAACTAGGAGGCAGGGGTCAGAACCAGAAGGCACACAAACAGATCTCACAGGGAAAAAGGCAAAAGACAATGTCTTGAAGGGGAACAGATCTTAACAGGCAAACAGGCAGAAAAGATACTCGAAAAATCTCACCATAGAGCTTGAACAATAATCCGGCGTCAATCTCTGGTCTGAAGTAGGATTATAAAGGCAGATGAACAGGTGCAGCTGATGAGGGTTGATGAGAGTGGAGCAGTGAAGGCAGGTGAAGATGATCAGATCATCAGACCAGAGCTGACATACAGAATCATAACAGTCTGACCCGTTAGGACTTCATGAATCCTTGGTGTAGGCAAGTATATGTATTTTGGTTTAGAGAGTGATGGGCAAATTGACCAATCATGGTTTGATTTTATGTTGGCAGAACAAAAGAACGCCACCCCCTTGAGCCTTCCTGAAGTCTGAACATCATTGTCATTGTAGAACAGAGTACTAAGAGCAGAGACTGAGAGTGCGAGAGTTCAGTGGGCACAAACGAGATGTAGCTAGCTTGCGTCTTTCCAAGGCACCCTTTTGCTGAAAAGCAACAAATCATAAAAATCAGATGACCAACTCAAGAATTAGATTTGAAAGAAAAAATTAAAAAAAGTGGAGAGGCATTTTAAGGCTGAAAATTATCCGCCCTACCCATGGATGACTGGCTGTAGGGAAACAAACAGGGTGTACTACTGGAGTTGTTTGCTCTTTGCACCGGATAGGACATCCACCTGGCTCAGCAGTGGGTTGACTAATTTAGCCCACTGACATCAGGATCCTGCAGTACATCTACAAGCCACAGTCAAGCTGAAAACCTTTTGGGACGCAAGGGTTGACCTGCTGGTTGATAAGCAGTGCCAGAATCACAACATAGCCCACAACAACAAGGTCCTACAGAACAGAGAGATTTTTAAACATCTCATCAATACTGTCATATTTCTTGGAAAGGAAAAGCTGACATTTCAAGAACAAGGCGAGAGCAAGAATTCTGAAAACAAGGAGAGCTACTTGGAGTTTTTGGACTTTATGGCAGAGTTCGGCAAGCTTCTGTACTGACAGGGAAAAGGCCAAGTTTGAATCCATCTAAGAAAGAGGTCTCAAACTGGTTCCAGAAAGGGCCGTGTGGCGGCTGGTTTTCTTTCCACCCAAGCAGTAGTACACCAGACTCCATTCATCTCACCAAGTCAGTCTAGTCTTAACCTGATGACTAGCAAGCAGCAAGCAGCAACACGGCCCTTTCTGGAACCAGTTTGAGACCCCTGATCTAAAAGAACACTGTGCATGAAGTTGGGGCATTTAACGCACACAGTACACGCAGCGTTGGAGATATCCGTGCAGCATACCAGAACCTGAATAATGACATCTTCAACAAATTTCTCCCACAGCTGAAAAACAGGTTCAATTACCATAAAAACTGATGTTCCTTGTTCATCTGGTTGCTTGTTCACACATAAAACTTTGCAGAATACAAAGAAAACTTCCAAAACTCAGATATTCAAAGCCTCGCTGAAAACTGTGCGCTAAATTTTGACCTCCCCATGCTAAAGACAGACTTGACAGTCATGTACAACATGGCACACTTTGAGGGAAGGAGCCAATAAAGATCTGCAGCTGCACCTAGAGCCAACAGTGGCTTATGGCAAGGGCTGTTTGAAAAGTGGCATCTGCCAGTAGGAAACTGGCAAATGCCAGCTTTTTTTCACAGTATTATACTGCTCTTCAGTAGCCTATTTCTCTGTAATGTCTAAGGCAGGTATTCTGAAAGTTGGTCCTCGAGGGCCGCCGTCCTGCAGCTTTTAGAGGTTTCCCTGCTTCAGCACAGTTGATTCTGATGATTGCAGTTCAGCAAAAGGCTGTTAATCACCTATTAGTGGAAATCAGCTGTGCTGAAGCAGGGAAACCTCTAAAACCTATAGGACACCGGCCCTTGATGACCAACTTTGGGGATGCCTTGTCTAAGTACTGTACTACTAAAAGTATTCAATTTCTGGTCCTGTGCTTCAATGACTTAACAGAATTACAGAATATTTTACAAAAGAATAGAGAATTAAGCTATGTTTATTTATTTTTTTTTTTACAGAAAGAAAAAAACACCTTCAGCTTTGAATTTGCTGAATTTGTTCCTCCTCTTCATTTTTTTTTCACCTTTGTTTTTCAGTTTTCTCAGCCCTGAAAAACAAAGAAGATAGAAATTGATACAGGCTCCCATTCTTGTAACCTTTTAATTTTGTACCGTCCCAATCAAAGATCATTGGTTTATTCAGTGCCGCCCCTTGTGTCATAGGGGCAACTTTCAAGTTGTCCAGGTGTGAGTCGACTCAGCTTAATTAATTCGACTTGTTTAAAATATGACTTTAGTGAATGCCTTAGTTATTACTACTACTTCCACTTCTACTAATCACAAAAGATTCCTATTGTATCTGTTATATTCTTCTTTTTATGAACAAACTACAGTCCTAAAACATAATTCAGGATCAAAAGTTACATTTAAGTTTAGCTACCTTTGTAAACAAATGCATTAGTTACACTCAGTTCAGTGTTTCTCTGTTGTCTCCTGAAAAGATGACTACTGTGAATTTAATTAGAGACAGATGATGACATTTATCTCCTGAAAAATTTAAAAACATTTTGACAGCAAAAACTGATATAAAATTAAAGCCAACTGGCAAAATCTAATGGCCAATTATATATTGGCTATAGCTTATAGATTATATACGACCACCAGCTGGTCTTTTTTTACCACTTTTTCCAACAGAGGTGAATTCCTAAGGCGTAACATAGCATTTAATAAATGAATTTAATTTTTCAGAACACTAGAGCTATTGCATGGCAACTTAGCTGTCCGTGTCACAAAGATTTATTTTACAAAATTCCCATCATAAAGAGAAGCACGAGTTTTCTCGTGCTTTGCCTTTTTTTCCCCTCTCCTTTGCTTGCACCAGATTCATGACGTCGCTTGAACGACATGTTGATATCTGATTGGTCAAATGTTGAGTGCTGACAGTAGGTGCGTTCGAGACGCACAGCGCCTCACCTGGTATGTGGACGAGAGTTTACGACTGTGCTGATGGATGCAGTTAAAATGTCTGCTGTGAACCTGGACAGAGCTGTCTGCAGCTGAACCAGATGGCTGGTTTCACGTTTGCAACTTTAGAGAAAATACATAATAAAACTAGAAAAGCACTCTGAGAGTGCAGATCTCCACCAAGCAGCAAATTGCCCCATATTGTGACTTATACCTATAGCCAATCACTTATAGACTCATAAACCAACCATTTTAAGGGTCAAAACAAAAATTCTACACACATTTTGGGATGATATGTTACATAATGATAATCTTCAACAGGCTTACTCTATATTTATAGAGAAAGTCACTAAACACTGTAATGACTCTTTTCCAAAAGTGAGAAAAATCCCGAAAAAAACAACATATTTACAACATATCCCTCGGAAAGTTAAGGAATTCTAAAAACCTCTCAAGCGTAAGCGTAAACTGTATAGAAAACATATTTCAAATCGCACTCCAACACATTTTGAAAAGTATAAACAGTACAGAAACAAACTAAATCATGTATTAAGGTATGTAAAGAAGAAATTGTATGCTGATGAACAGGGCGAAAGTAAAAACAATATGAAATTCCTGTGGTCTACAATAAACCAAATTATAAAGAACAGGAAACCTTCCAAATCATGCAGTACAATTACAGAACAAGAGGTACATAACATAATTATGTCCCTAAAAAACAAATTTTCTGATCATGGCAATTTATATACTCGACTTGGGAGGATTTACTGACACAAAGATATTGCATACTGTATCACAAACCCGTTCTGTCATGTCTTCAACCTGTCTTTATCGAAGGGTATTGTCCAACAAGAATTAAAAGTTGCTAGGATTGTGCTCATTTTAAAAGCAGATGATGTTGCAATGAATAACAATTACAGTCCAATATCCATACTTCCCATTATACCCAAAATCTTAGAAAATCTTCTCTACAATAGACTGAGAAGTTTCCTCCATAAGAACAATATATTATATGAAAATCAGTATGGTTTTCACAAGGACCATTCAGTTTATATGGCTATATCTTATCTTGAGTAAAATCTGTCACTGTCTGAATAAAAAAAAATCTAAACTGATGCTTTATTATTCTTTGATCTACCCCCATGTTAGTTATTGCAATATTATCTGGACAACCACTCATCCGACTAAGCTTAACTGTATTATCTCTTCAAAAACGCTGTGTACGGATTATTTCTCATTCAGCTTACTAAGCCTTCTCACAACCTCTTCAGGTAAACTTTCTTCATATTGCCCAGTTTTTCTACAAAGCAATTAATCATTTGTTTTCTCCCACATTCAATAATTTTATTATTACTAATGAAAATCATGATTATGATACAAGAAATCTGAATTAGCTTTGATTTCTCACCAAGTGTATTTAAAGTGGCAGTCAAACAGTATTTATTCAATAATCTAACCAGCACCACTTGCCTTCCACTGCTGTATATGTCTTTAATTGATGTATTTCATACAATTATTATACAATGTTTTTTGTCCTACTGTTTATCTATTCGTCTGTTTATGTTTTGTGAAGCTTTTGTTTAATAGTCTAATATGCTGATCTTTTAATTTCGTGTTTTCTGTCTGTCTACTCAGTTATTTAAAGAGATGCTAATCATTCGAATTAGGAAGACCTCGTTAATTTTTTGTTTCCTTGCACCTTGTCGAGGATTTTTTATTTTGTTTTGAGGACATTTTTATTATTTCTTTCTTGTTCTTTTGACAGGCTCAATTTTTCTTTCCATTTAAATTATGTATTTAACAATCTTTAGTAACTGTAATATCTAAGTAAATATTTGCAAATCAGAAAAAAAGGGAAAAAAACAACATTTCTGCTAAACATATTTATTGGGGTTTATCCATCTATAGGGGAAAGAGGGTTATTCCTGAGGTGTGTAAAATGTTAATTGTAATGCAATTATATCATTAGACAACTTATTCAAGTTATTTTATTTTATTTTGTAATTATTTAATTGTTATTGATCAAAACCTTTCGGACAACAAATAGTTAACAGAAAACAGAGAATGTGCTGTAAAATCAATAATGAAGTATTTTGTTAATCAAGCCAAAAATGAAATGATCATCTACACAATTCAAGGTTGGGACTGTAGTTCAATTCAGGTGAAGATCTTGTTGTGAAAATTTCATTTGTGTAAACCAGCCATGTCATGATGGAAACATCCACAACACTCAGCCTCTGCATCATTGCTGTGTTGCTGTCTCTGTTAGAAAGTGCTAAATGTCATAAAATAATTGGTTAGTGGTACACATTAAACGTTTTGGGGTTATTTTCTTTTTTATTCTTTTAATAATAATGAAACAAAAAAAACAAGTCTTGTTGCACATTTTAACATGTATTAAGTTGAAACAGATTAACCTTTTTTTGACAGGAGATCTTTCTTTCAATTATTCATTTATTTCTTTAAATTGCACAACATCCATCTTTCCACATGTGGTTTTCTACTTTTCCCGAGGTCAGGTTACAGCTATGAACAGAGACCTGGACATGCTAGCAATTAGCCCTTCTCTCAGTTTAGAGGTTTGAGCTAGGATCATATTTATAACCTTAGGCCTAAAAGATGAGAAAAAAATTGCTAGAGTTTTTTGTCAAGTTAAAGAAGGAACCCAACAAGAATACAGAGCCCAGAATATCATCTGGACCATCCTATTTAAAGCACTGTTTAACCTGTGTCATATGCTAGTAGCATGCTAAAAGTACACAAAGACATGTTACAAGTGTAACAGCTGTCAACCAAACTCTTTCAAAAGTAAAATCATTCAATTGTTTAGCTCATTTTGAGAAGATCTTTGGTAAAAGCTGACTAGTTTTTGCACAATTCACCTATTTATTAAAAATAATTTGTACTAGTTCTGATTCCAGTGGTTTTAAATCACTTTGTACCACTTGCAGGCCACTAGGTTTAAAACTGAATGCAAGTGGAGCTGCTCAGTCTGATACCTAGAAGACATATTGGAAGCAGAGCAGCATAAAACCAGCAGGGCATCCCATTCATCTTTATGCTCTTGTCTCTCACGGTGTGTCATCTGTGGTTTGCTGTTTTGGCAAGAGATTTATATGGCAGAAAGCACTTCCGAGAGAAAAAAACCTGAGTGATTTGACCATGATTCAAAAAAAAAAGAAATTGTGGATATCTTTTTATTAGCTTCAAATAAAATAGTTATTCTTATGTTATTTAAAATGAAATACTTAAATTCAAGTCACTTAAACATTTGACAAAAAGGCACTTTAAAGTTTTACTCTACAGGCTGACTACCATTTCTGTTAAAATGGTATTTATCTCTTCAAAGATGCATTATATTGATGCTCTAGGTTTATTTATCATTTGATTATTTCAACATTTTTAGTTGTAGTTATTGTCCCACATGATCTACGTCATGCTACCTAAAGAACTGGGTACATTTTAAAATAAACTGGACATAATTATAGGTATTTTTTCTGCAAATGTGAATAAAAGAAGTGTTAAACTTTAACTGGGTTAGGTTAGTTTGGTTAAAAAAAAAAAAGGTTGAAATCTGCCAGTCCACTGTACGGACATTTTTCAGCCAACAAAGGTAAATAAACAATTGCTAAGATGCCCATTCTGGTCATGCTGGTGAGTTTACCCAGAGGACAGAAGGAAAATAAGTCTTCATAACTGCCACTAAAAGACCTGCAGCAGTCTGTTACTATAACTGACATAAAAGTGCATCAGAAAGTATACCAGGTTCACTTTAAAGGAACATAAGATGGGCTGCAGTGGGTAACACTGTTGCCTTGCAGTAAGAAGGTTCCGGGTACAATTTCCAGCCTGGGGTCTTGATGTATAGAGTTTGCATTTTCTCCCGGTGCATGCATGGGTTCACTCTGGGTACTCCTGCTTCCTCCCACAATCCAAAAACATGACTATACAGTTAATTGGCTTTTATAAATTGTCCTTAGTTTTGTGTGTGTGTGTGTGTGGGTGTGTGTGTGTGTGGGTGTGTGTGACAGACTGGCGACCTGTCCAGGGTGTACCACGCCTTTCGCCTGTAGACAGAAATAGACGGCGTGACCCTGACAGATGGATGGAACACATGACAGAAGTAAAATCTTCCACTTTTAAAAAAAAGAGCAGATAAAAGTAAGACACGGGGAATGTAGATAAAGAACACTAGAGCTACAAAAATATTTGTTGGAAATACCAGTCTGAAACATAATAATTTGGAAGGTAAAAAAGATGACATCTTTGGCCTCACATCTTGTGTTTTAGGAGGATTTTCTGGCAAGCTCACAACTAATCTTTTATTAGTTACACAACATGTTGTGATAAAATATGAGACTGTCTGTATAACACATGGGGGCTCTAGTAGAGTTAGACCCTCCAACATGACAATGACCAAAAACATTTGTGTAGAATTATAGTGCATGACCCATGTACCAGCTGTTGCAGCTTCAAGTCCTGGTCCTGCTGACCTTTCCTGGCTGTGAATTTTGACAATAATGTAAATAAAGGCCACTGGAGCCTAAAAAATGATCTAAATTCACATACCGGTAATAACCAAATGGGAGTGATACTCTCAGGTTATCTTTAATTATTATCTTCAGTATTATATATATACACCAGCCTCAGGTTTAAATGTATAATATTGTATTCAATGTTGTTGTTTTGTTCTTTAACCTATTTGTTTTTTCCAAATGTTATAGTATTTGATTATGCCAAGAAACAACTACATCCTATGATTAAAATACTTCTTGTTAAAATAAAGTATTATCTGATTTCTGATTCAATTATTATATTTTCCAGATGTGAAAACAGAAGATTTTTCATTAATGATAATGAAGTGATAATTAAATGGGGTGTACTATTTTTGTATCTGTGGAAATCGCAGTGATATTTGTATAAATTCAACTGATCTAATGTAAAAGTTTGCTGCCTGTGATTCCTTGTTTTAAACTACATCACCGGTCATTTAAGACAAGAGAACAGCGCCCTCTGGCGGTATGGAAACTTCGAACTAAGATTTAGAACAAAAAAACATTAACTTTTTGGTTTTTAATTTTTTATATACAATACTTTTTTTTTACTGTTTAACAGAAAACATGAAAAAACATGTTTGACTGTAAGGATGCAGCAAAAAAGACAGAGAGGATCAGAAATGAAGCTCATTAATAAGAGGGAAAGGGAATTAGGACAATGTGATCAAGTAATGGCTTCAAAATATGGGATTAAAGGTAAACAAAGAGGAATAATTTATGGAAAATGATTTATAAAGGTGCTGCGATGGTTTGAATTACATTATATTATAATAAATAAACGTTATTTTCAACAACAAAAAGATATACAGAAATAAGTCACTGTTAAATATTTTCAATTAGTTTATCGGTTCACACTATTCCTGTTGTTTATGTGTTTTGGCGGTGAGTGGCATTATGGTCTCGCGCCTTGAATCTCACTGAAACGAAAAGTAAAATGTGTGTGTGTGCGCGCGCGCATGTGTATGTGGGTGCGCGCATTCCTCTAAAGCTCCAGGGTGATGAAGAGGTTAAGCCTGCCCCTCCGCTCGGAGCTCCCTCGGTTTTCAGCCCACCAGCCCAGCTGCCTCTTCCAATCCAGCTTCATACAGCAGCTGAGCGGACATGGACACATCCACACTTTAACTTTCTCCACCACCCGCTCTCCTCTCCTCTCCTGTCCTGCGTTGCGCTGCGCTGCGCTGCGCTGAGCTTCCAGTGTGACTTATCCACTGGCTGGCGGCCGCGGACGCATGGAAAACTAACTCTTTTATTTTCCTCCGATTTCCACTCAGTCCGTCACTCTTTGTGGAGGCTGTTGTTGTTGCTCCGGACTTCATGCTCCCCTCATGCGTCGGGAAAGCCATGGCCACTCCAAGCGCGCAGCAGCACCATCACCACCAGCAGAACCAGGATTACTTCAGATCCGTAAGCAGCGAGTCCACCACTTACATGATGGTTCCCACGGGAGGTCCGAGTGGATCCACGCGCCGGGAGGCACCGTCCAAAATGTGGTTGGCCATGGTGGTGATTGTGGTGGTGGTCTTGCAGATTGCGTCCACCACTGGGCTCTTTGTCTACCTGAATATGTCCATCTCACAGGTAGGAGCTTCTTCCTAATTAAAGGTCATGTTCTGTAAACACTTTAGTCAAAGATCTGTCTTTTAAATGAAATAAAAACAACCAACGAGTTTCTATTTTTATTCCTATTAATAGAAATGTGTCATTTTCTGTGTGTTTAAAGGCTTGATGCAACTTCATTGTTTTTCTTTTTAATAGATTGATGAGTGACACGAGTTTTTTTTTTTTGCCATAGTTCTCGCCCACTTTTCTGACATGTTAGGAGCCTTGGGTGCATTTTTGCCTCCCTGGTGGTGTCCTGTATGCTTTCAGTGGTAGGCTGCGTGAACATGTCCACATCTAGGGTTTTAAAAGTGCAATAGATAAATATTTAATAAAGAAGTGGGGGAAATCCAAGGAAAACTAGCCACCAAACAAAGCTTTTAAATGATGGACTAATAGTTTTTTGTCTTAATTCACTGAAGCTTTTTGACTTGTCGGGCACTAAAGGAAGCATTTTTGCCAGACCAGGCTTGTCAAACAACACATTTCATGAAGCAATCCTAAGAGGAAGAGGCTGCTTCTCCTTCCTCTGTCAGCTGGGTTTGTTGAGTGAAACTGAGCTCAGCCTTGTGCATAAAAGGAGGGGAGTGGAGCATATTGGAGCCATTTGGACAAGCGGGGGCTGCAGCAGCGTGGAGCTGCTCTTAACTAGGCTGCAGATGTTGTGCGAAAAGGTGGGAAAAGAAAAAAGTACTGGAGGTAATTCAGACTCTAAAGGTTTCAATAAATGTCTTATCTTCTGAAATAATCATAAAAAATGTCTGCAGTTTGTCTTTTCTCTTAGCAACAGAGCACTAAAGGAAAAGGCGTGAGTAATACTTCATAACGGACAAGCTTGCAGCTGGTCTTTGAAAACTTATTTCAGAAAAGTCAGCTAAGTCAAACAGCACTGCTTCCTTCACCGCTGCAGATAATGAAAGGGAAAGATTTCAATCAGAAGCAATCTTAGCTCCACTGAGTCACAGCAGGGGAACTACTGCCTTTTAAACTCTTATTTGGTTTGTTATCATTCGGCGGACTTCTACAGACTCATCAAATAAAGGAGATAATAACTTAGTCACTTCGACTCATAATGTTAGACAATTCCACTACTGTCTTCTTGCTCTTTTTAATTCTAATAAATGGAAATCAGATTGAGGCGCTCTATGCTTGTCAAGGTATCCTACAGTTTCGTTTTTTAAAGGTAATATTTATTAAATATTATGTTCTCGGCTGTCTTTCTAAGGCTTTTATTTTTCCTGCATTGATATCGAAATTATATCATATATATAAACAGAAATTAAGGAATGTATTGTCCAGTCCTACTTTCAAGAGATTGAGCATTTTGGTTGAATCTATTTTTTATTTCTTTGCAAAAAGGATCAAAGTCAAGTCCGACTGGTTTTAGAGAAATGAACTGTTCTAAAACATTAATGCGCATTGATGCTAACCATCTAAAGATTTCTCCCATGTATCTGGCTTCATGAAATCCACAATTCTTAAACACTCGATCCAGATACAACACTAATTTGGCATGTTGTTGATAATAAAGACAACTGCTGTTTAAACAAATAATGCTTTTATTTGGGTACATTTTTCTTGACTAGCATCTATGATGCTGATTAGATAGCATCTTCCATGTTGAGATAAAAAAAAAGTGTGTTTTGATGTTAAAAAAACTACCTTTAGTTATTTTTCCACACTTTTTTTAATCTAAAAATCCAGTATTGAATATTTTCCCGGGTATTGATATCGAGTTTGAACTTTTATTAAACTCCATGTTTGACAGCGGAGATGGTGTGTTCAGACTGCATTTCCCATGTAGGCCAAAATATTTCATTTTGTTCTCTTCAGTCTAGAAGATTTGCAGAAATAGACGTTCGTTTTGATAGATTCTCCCTTTGCAGCTCATCCAGAGTCACGCTGGTTTCCTTTGCTGCCTTATTAATGCTCCTACTGTGATGGAGGGGATATAAAACCAGCTCTTTTCTCCACTTTATAACCACATATCACTTTCTGGTGCACTTTCTGTTACATAAAGTCAAAACAAAGTAGATTAAAGTAAAACCGACAAGAAGCTTTGAATACTTTTGGATGATACCATAAATCAATGGTGATGAAAAGGATCTGGTGTATTACTTTGGTTCATTGTACGTTCTAGCAGGAGGTCCATTTTAAATGCATTAGACCATCTATAAATCCTCAAAACTGACAGAAGAGTCATAGATGACAGGTAGAAAAAAAATACCAACCCGTTTCTTTCTCTCTCTCCACCAAATGTTTCACTTTAGCTGCATTGATTCATGACCAAGAGTGTCTGTAAAATACAGAATAACTCCACAGATTACAAACTGACCTCGTGTTAGAAGAGCAGCTCATTATCAGCCGCGTTGAGGCTGATCAATGAGGCTGTTTTACAAATTAAACCAAATGCATGTAGACAGTGCAAAACAAATTAAACTAAACAAGCCAGTTTCTTTGTCAGTGTGGGATGGGGAATTCTCCATGTTGTACAGAAACTGATTTTGTTTTCCTGTTGCATAGGCCGGCTTGCGTCAGGGTTTGCCTCTAGTTCCACCCTGGGGTCATTAGACAGTATATTCAGCTCTGTTAATGCAGCCTTCTCAGACAATCTACTGATAGAAATGTGTGAGAAAAATATGTGATATTATGAAACTTAGCAGATCTTGAACGTTTAAGCAGCACTGTGTTACATTTCTGCAGTTTGTTGCTGTTCTTCCAAGAAGACAGACTTAATTGTTATCTTTAAAAGTAACTCCTCTGACTTTCTGATGATTTAGAGTCAGAGATTGTTTCACACATTTTTTCTCCAGTATCTAAGCACTTTCAGGGGAGTTTTATTTGGTGTTTTTTTTTTCTTAGACTTGCCTCTGAGATATGAAACTTCACCAGAACAAGGCTTCTAAAGTCGAGTTCATTGGTATGTGCAAAGTATAAAGTTTGGCTAAAAATACAAAAAAATGGACACAAACAATATATTTCAAATTTGATCTTTAGAAATTTTGCTTGCAGCTACGATTTTTATGTCTGAACTCTGTTCATCATCCAACTATTTGTCTTTCCTTCCATTAATTTATCAATCTATTTGTTTTTATAACGTCTGCTTATTAATTTATGCTCTATCCATCCATCATCCATCTATCATCCATCATCCATCCATCATCCATCCATCCATCCATCATCCATCCATCATCCATCCATCCATCATCCATCCATCCA
>JAUZNJ010028879.1:0-15787 GCA_034780135.1 Jordanella pulchra | reverse complement strand
TGTTGAGGGCTCCAGCCCAGGAGACCACTGCGCACTCTGCTGGAGGAAAGATGGACAACAGGCTCCGGATCCCAACACTGTATGCATCACCGAGAACATGCACATCCATTTTTGTCGCTTTTTTTTTTTTTTTGTAGCTATTAAGCACTCTTTATTTGTATTTTTTGAACAGTAAAAATTTAACACGCAACTAACAAATATTGCCCTTACGTTAGGAACCAAAAACATTTTTAACTACTCTTTCTTTTTTTTACTTCTTCATGTCAGTGAACACATGATGTTCTGACTTTACCAACGCACAAATGACTGTATTGATGTTGTTAGGCTTAATTACAGCTCTCCCAGTCTGCTCCACTGTCTGATCATAACCTGTACCTTTCCAACAGGGTAGACCAAACGAATCATTCTGAATTTATGAGTTGCTAACAATTTTTGTGAAGAATTTGACAGTACATAGAAGATGAAAAACAACAACAAAAGGCTATTATTTACAAAAAGAGAAAACAAGTGACAGTGGTGAATTAGTGGGCAACCCAAAGTTACTTCAAGACAGGACCAACAACTTATAAAGGATTTAACAACAGAAACCAGCAATACGTCTAAAGCCCTGCATGTTTCACTTGTTTATGTTAATATTACAAAATACCTTCATTGTTCCATGGTGGGGAAATTCATTTGAGTTTATGATTTAATAATAAAAAAGACACAAATAGCACTCATGGGGCAGTTCGATATCTGAAATCCACTTCTTAGCTAAATACATATAAAACCTTTAAAACAATAAAAAGAAATATTTGTAATGATCCCCAAAACATACGTGAAAGTAGTGCATTAACTCACAGACACATTAAACAATGGTTGTGTATTGAATTACTCACATTTTCAACCTAAATCCACTTGAGATGCTGTGGCACAACCTCAAACAGGCTATTATTGCTAAAACATACCAATACAGCTGAACAGAAATCCAGAGTGGGTCACAATTCCTTTATAGAAATTTTAAGAATCCATAGGAGTTATCTCAGTCACCTGGTGGCATTCATTGCTCCAATGTTTGAGACAAGTAGAGATCAGATTTAAGAGGAAATTACTTTGTTAGAAGAATTTGAAATTGCATTAAAAATCACATATACATATGTCCTTGTTTCGCCTAAAGATATACCTCTTGGGAATCCCAATATTTAGTATTTTTGCTCGAGCTAAGTATCTTACCACTTTGAACATTACTACATAGACACAAAAAACAGTGGAGCCACAAAAGTGCAAAGGTTACACAAATAAAGCAATAAACATGTACCGGTATGTGTTGTTCGTGCATTGAAAAACCATTGACCAACCACTCATTGAAACGATTCTCCCCAGAAAGAGAGCAGAAAACTGCTGTGAAACTTCCGCCTGCCTTTGCACCTCTGAGCCCTCCTCTCCCCACTCTGCACACTTGTCCCCCCGTCATTTATTTTTAGAGTCTTCAGAGATGAGAGAAAAAGAAAGCAACTACTCTGTACACTGTCAAAGAGTGAGTGGGTGGATGACAGGGGAAGTGGGGAGGCACAGGATGAAACCAAGGGAGGTAACAAAAAAAAGGCAGAGATTAGACACTTGGGGTAAGACAGGAACAATTGTGGGAAGGAAGACAGGGAGGGAGTCATAGAAAATGTGGAAAGATAAAGGTAAAAGAAATGGTTTATTGGAGGGAATGAGTGAGGAGGAAACAATAATAGGAACTAAGGCAGCAAAGAATAATAATCTGATTGGGAGAGGGAAATGAAAAGGAACCAATCGGTCCTACATAACAGCTGTAAGTCTTTGCATAGATGTTTTCAGTAAATGCATTTACAGAAACATAAAAAAAAATAAATAAATTATTTGGGCTCACACAGACTGGACAAAATAAAATGTGTTTGCATGACCATGTGTATTCTTGGCAGGCTTTTTCCACTTCTGCTCACTGACACCTACTTTGTTTCCTTCTAAAGAGACAGGACCAATGTTAAAGAGCCGGCTATGTTTTGCCTGCTGTTGGGCTAAATGTTTATACCTCTGTCAAGTAACTGTGTGGCACTGATGATCTACGCCTACGCTCATCTGTGGGAATCTCATCTGCTGTTGCAGTATTTCTTTCTGTGAATCATTGGAGTGAGAGGGAAGTGAGAAATGATCACGCCAACTCACTCTGTTGACACCATAGTGCTATGTGCCAATCTAAATAATTAAATGCAATGTTCCAAAACAATCACTATATTTGCTGGCTCAGAGCTTTTCGAGTAAGTGAACAAATAAATACAAGTGAGGTCTTGACAATAAAAAATACCAAACATGAAAGAAGATGAACAATGCGTTGTACAGTGTATGTGTATATTGATAAATTATATGTTTTCAGTTAAAAACAAGAAGAATAACTAAGATTATTTTCTGGACAACCTAAGTTTAACCTAAATTACCAGCAGAGATAGGAACATATTTTTTTAAACATACTCCTGTCAGGTAAAAAGAGGCACAAACTTACAAGTGGGAAGTTAATTATCCTACCTCTTGACTCTCACGTTTTGGGCTTACTGGAAAAGCTTGCTTTAGAGCAGTGGGGTCAAACTCAGATCCTCGAGGTTCAGTATCCTGCAGCTTTTAGATCAGTCCGTTGCCATACACAAATGAAATAAATGTATAATCACATCACTAGTTTGGCAGAGCTCTGCCAATGAGATCATATTGGAATTTGGAGACTGAAGCGGAGAAGCATCTAAGGCTACATTCACAAAACAGGCAAATGCAACTCCAATTTGTTCATTTTTTGTCCTTTTGTGAGTGGTCTAAATGGCTAAATTAAAAAAAAAGAAATTCAGTTTGACCCATTTCCATATGTGATACTAAATCAGATATGTAATCAGTAGTTTTTAAAACATCTGCACTCTGAACACTGATGATACATTTTTTCTGACTTTGACGTCATTTCCAGGGCTCCCACCACGTATCCACAGAGACATTTGTGCAGCAGCAGCAGTCACTGTTTGTTTTGCAAACAGCTGTTTATAATAGCTGTGTTGTCCGCCTCTCTGCTTTCACAGACGCATATGTCCCTTGCCCCTCAGTTGTTTATATACTGCTTAAAAAATAAAGTGAACACATAAATAACATAACATAATTTCAATTCAATTAAGGTTCTGTGAAAATAAACTGTCCACTTAGGAAGAAAATAGATAGACGATATGTGGAAATGAATATGTTTTTTCCTGAAAAACAGCCAAAGCAAACTGAAGCAGACAGCAGAAACACAGCTGAGATGTTATGAAACAGCACAAAGTGCTTCATGCCTGTACAGAAAGAGAGCAAAATCAAGCCAAAGTTGACAGTATAAAACCTGCTGAGATACAATAAATTAGCTAAAGCAGCAAAAAAATAGCAAAAACCCCCCCAAAAACAGGGACCTTATGTTTAAAGAAAAAAAAAACAAGTAGCTTAAGGTTAGGGACTAAAATGTTGAAGAATACGTACTGAAGGAGGAGCTCAGTGTTAAATTGTTTGTGGAAAGCCAAAATCAGCATAATTTGGAAAATTCCAAAATTATTTGGAATTAAATAAGTGTCAGTTGATAAACACATAGAAAATAGTGTTATGGTAAGTAGCATGTCAACCCAAGTATGACAAGTAGACAAAAGACAATGAGAAAGAGGTTGATAGAGAGACAGCTGATTAGAACTAACAAGCTGAGTTTACCTTAAAACCACAAGTTTTACCAAACAATTTTTGAAATGTTTAAAACTGAAGAGACTTTTATAATTCAAGCCCCAAAAGAGCATAGGTGAACAGAGGATATAAAAGCAAATTGAATAAAATTATAAACTAAGAGTTCAGAAAGCTTTGAAGCGTAACATTGTTTAAGAAATCGTGAAAAAAACCCTTATGACTGAGGTCACAATAAATTGCATAAAAGTTTGATTATAGTGTTGAAAAACTGAAAAAAAATAAGTATGGGCGGAAACTTAAAACAGCCAGGCATGATTTCCATCAGAAAAGGTATAAAAAGCATTACTACAAAAATAAGAAAGGTTTTAAATAACTCAAACTGGGTTTGAAAGATTCTTATGTTAGTATAAAACAATGCAGCCTAAGTCTAAAAAGTGTTGCAGTTTCTGAGCCAGATGAGTTCATATGAAATTAATATGCTAAAAAAACTACATTAAAATAGGTATTTAATGACCTGTAAAAACTCCAATAAAGTGTTCACAAATCAAACACAGAAGCAAAAATGTTCTTCTATTACTTTCTACTACATGTGTACCTTATTAAACACATCCATGGTTCAATCTCTCCATCCACACAGACATGTCTAACCCAAATTTGACAGGTGCTGCGTTGCTATTGAAACTCTGACACTCAGCTCTTGCCCTTTTGCAGCTTCAGATGAGGCAAATGAGAAGAATGTGTAAAATGTTGTGTTGAACTATTAATAAATCATAAATAAAAAGTATAATAGATACAGAGATTGTTTTAGACCATAGTACCATCGTCCCAATCCCCAAGAGTTCCAATCCAACCAGACTCAATTACTCCTCCACGATCATCATAAACACAAGGCTGTGTGATGAGTCCCTTCCTCTACTCCCTCCTCACCTACAACTACAGACCTGTCCATGGCTCTAACGCCATCATCAGGTTTGCAGATGACACCATGGTGATCGGCCTCATCAGAGACAACAATGAGGCCGTCTACAGGGAGGAGGTGGACCGTCTGGCTGAGTGGTGCGACAAAAACAACCTGCAGCTGAACACAGAGAAGACCAAGGAGCTCATGGTGGACTTCAGGAGGAAGGCTGACCTACACCCACCCATCTACATCAAAGGGACAGCGGTGGAGCGTGTGGACAGCTTTAAGTTCCTGGGAGTCCACATCTCCAAGGACCTGACCTGGACGACCAGCTGCTCCAAACTCATCAAGAAGGCGCACTAGCGCCTCTTCTTCATGAGGACCCTGAGGAAGAACCATCTGTCCTCGGAGATCCTCACAAACTTCTACCGCTGCACCATTGAGAGCATCCTCACCAACTGTATTACGGTTTGGTATGGGAACTGCTCTGTCTCTGACCGGAAGGCGCTACAGAAGGTGGTGAAAAGTGCCCAGTACATCGCCGGGGCACCGCTCCCTGCCATCAAGGACATCTACAGAAAGCGGTGTCTGAAAAGGGCCAGGAAAATCACCAAGACCTCACTCACCCTGCACACACACTCTTCTCCTTCCTGCCCTCTGGGAGGTGTTACAGAAGCCTACGGATCAGAACCACCAGGCACCGGAACAGCTTCTTTCCCACAGCTGTCACGCTCCTGAACGCCTCCTGACTCAAACTATAAGGACTGTCCCCCACCATCCCCTCCATACGACAATAACATATGGACTGTCCTCACACACACACACACCCACACACACACACCACGACCTGTTCCCCTCACACACATACATAATCTGTATATAATCTATAACCCTTATGTATCATTATCTATCTATCATTATTTTCCCTGGTTATCTATTGTTACACTCCCCCGTCCGGGACCCCTAGACTGCCTTGGGGACGTAACAATATACAATCTATTCCTAACATTCCTGTATATTCTGTATAATCTGCATAATCTGTATAATATATGCATATACGTAGCTCCAATATTTATATTATATTTACACAGGGCATTTTATTTTATTCTTTAACCATCCTTGTACACCTGTATATAAACATCTATATCCTGTATAGCACCTCTGGATAGATGCAAACTACATTTCGTTGCTTGTACTTGCAACAGTGCAATGACAATAAAGTTGAATTCTATTCTATTGTAATCAGTAGATTTTGATGAAAAATTATGCCAGCATTCATGTTTTAACAATATATATTATGTGGCCATGGTGAGGATTTAAAAATGGGATTTGTTTTGAAAGATTTGAGGATTTTACATCGAAAGACAGTTTTAATGAATCCAAACAACCCAGCTGCATGGCCAAACCATAAATAATATTTAAAAAAAAACCTTCAATGTGAACGCTAGAAGGGTCTGAAGATGATCTGTGCCAAATTTCATATCTGTACATCAAACAGTTTAGAAAAGGCAGTAGGATCTTGAAGTTCATCACTGTTTGTAAACATTGGCCCACAGTCGCAGCAGGTGGTGCACTTATTGTCTCCCCTTACTCTCCCTGCTCTAATAAATTGAGAACTTTAAGCTACTTTAATAAATCACATTAATGTCAGAGGAACAATGTGTTATGGCTGTTTTTGTTGAAAATATTTTACATTGACGTACGTACCACTCTGCGAAAAAAGAGGTAAATTTGCAAAATGTGCAAAACGGGCAAAACTTTGTGTTGAACAATGCTTGATAAATTACAAAGTATAATAGATAAGAATAAATTTTAGGCCGCAAAAATCACCATAAAATATTAAGTGGCCACGGTGACGATTAAAAAATGTAGTTGGTTTTGAAAAATTTCAGTCTGAGGCTTTTTTGGCGTAAGATAGTTTTCATGTCCCTGAACTTCCTAGCTGCACGACTGAACCATAAATGATATTGAAACCATTCTATAAAAGTGAGTGCTAGAAAGGTCTGAAAATTGTCGGTACAAAGTTTCATGTTTGTACATCAAACAGTTTAGGAGGGGCAGTGATTCCAAAATGTCTCGTTTTTGCATTTCCTGCTGTGATTTTTGGAAACTCTCCCGTTGGATTTCTATTGAGGAAGTATGGACTTCTTGGTAGTCTGGACCAAATTGTTGGAAAACTGTAAATCTCACACCAAAGAGGGTTACATTTCCTGAATCCTGACAAGAAATCCTATGTTTTGATGTATAATTTGTGTGTTTGGTTAAAAATTCAGTAAGTACACAGAAATTGTTTGTCAAGGGTAAAATGTTTGTAAACACTGCACTTTGCCAATCTTGTAGCACAAATATTTCGTCATTGACTTCCATTATAAAACTGCAAAATCTGTAAAAATGGTTTAAAAGTTAGAAGCTTCACTGAAGTGGAGAGCAAAAATCAGAGAAAAATTAATATTAGAAGATTGTGGAATGGAAACATTTTAAAGTTGAATGGTGTTTCTAGATGACAATATGTGTAAGGAGTTAAAGGGCAAAGAAGCAGAACTTTTAGCAGAATATTTGTAGAATCCTATTCATTTCTCTGGGGCAAAAATTTACAGAAAAGCTGAATAATTTATAAAGAAAAAGAGGTAGAAATAACAAAAGAAATAACCATCATCCCCTGAATGAGCTTCAGATTGTGAAATTTGAATGCTTGAAATAGCACAAAGTATGCAGAAGCCGTTAAGGCCCAAAAAGTGTATGGAAGCAACTAGAAAAAGAATAGGATTTTGTGAGTTGCATGATGTGAATTCTTAAGCATTCACATAATGAAAGTTTTACAAGCATCCACACAATTAGCAAGACACTTTCAATAAAGGAGTCCTACAGGTGAGGACAAGAGACATCTTCTCAGTACCTATACTTTCTGGCCGATGCTCTTGTTACTTTTGAATGATGGTGGTGTTTTTAGACTCGTGATAGCATGAGACAGACTCTACAAACCACACAAGTGTCTCAGGTAGGGGAGATCTTCCAGGATGGCACATCAATGTGAGCAGTAGTAAGAAGGTTTGCTGTGTCTGTCAACATAGTATCCAGAGGCTGGAGGTGCTACCAGGAGACATGCTAGTACACCAGGGGGTGCGGAGAAGGCCATAGGGGGCAACAACCCAGCAGCAGGACCACTACCTCTGCCTTTGTGCAAGGAGGAACAGTAGGAGCACTGCTGGAGCAGTGCAGAATGACTTCCAGCAAATGTGCATGTGTCTGCACAAACGGTTAGAAACTGTGTCCATTAGGATGGTATGACGGCCTGGCCTCCACAGATGTGGACTGAGCCCAAAACTGTGCAGGATGCTTGGCATTTGCCAGCAAAAACAAGGACAAGCAAATTCACAGCTGGAACCCTGCGCTCTTCACAGATGAAAGAAGGTTTACACTGAGCATCATAAACGTCACTGTTATTCGTTGGTTTGAAACATATCTGTATTTGTGGTCATTGGCCTCAGGCAAGATGTATTTTTGGGAGTTTCTGAATTTACAAATCTTACGACTAATTTATCTTGCTTACAAGGTAAAAGATCAACCAGCTAGAGATTTAATATCAACCAAGGAATTTAAAATGGCTTTACTTAACCTTATTGAAAGAGATGTTGTAAGAAAGTGTGTTATCACGAACAGTATGTTCAGAAACTTTACAAGCTTATCCTTCTGCTTCCACTTTAGCCTGTTACTCAGCAGATGAGCTGTTCAATCAATTTCACTCTAAAATTGCATACATTATTGATTCTATTGCTCCACTTAAAATAAAAAGTTGTCACTTGGAAGATGAGATCTCTCATTGCCCCAGCATTAAGAAAAGAAAAGGGGAAGTGTTAAAAGTCAAACAAAGGTGGCAAAACAAAGGTGAATCCAGGCTCATTATAAAATCTATAGAAAGACTTGACAGACACCATTCGCAACTAAATGATACATGAGAAACTTTCTTCTCTGAGATTATCAACAAATACTTTACCAATGCTAGTGCCTTATTTGCCACAGTTGACAGGTTAACAAACACCTCTACCTCCTTTGCCAATGAATTGCAATTTAAAAATGCCTGCAAAGTTCTTTACAAGGAAAATAAATTGTATTAGAAAAACAGACTGTACATGCATATCAACTGCAGTGCCAAAGTTGTCAAAAGTTAGAATAAGCTCTGTTTAAATGTTCCAATTCTCCCCTAAAGTCTAGGAGAAATTGTTCAGCAGGCTCTCTTTATGTTTTACCCACAAGTTTGATCTGCTTTTGAGACTGATTTGATTCAAATTACAAATGCACCCCTTATGTTGGGTTTTTCCCCCAGGCCTAATTATTAAACCATTGTTGAAAAACGAAGCCTAGAAAAATTGGTCCTGTAGAACTACAGGCCCATTTAAAACCTTCCTTTTATCAGTAGGATTATTGGAAAAGTTGTGTTTCTACAGTTCAATGCCTTTTTAATAATGATCAGCTGCTTTGATGTCTTCCAGGCGTACCAACCATGGTACAGAGACCCCCCCCCCATTCATACATAGACCCTTAGCTCAGATTATTGCAAAAAACATTAGTTACTATAACTATGCAGACAAAACACAGCTTTACATCACAATTTCAGCAGGTGACTATGAACTCAAAATGGATGTGTCACGATTTTCATCAACTGGATCAAAACAAAACTGAGGCAATAATCTTCAGACCAAAGGAGGAGAGAACAGGAGCTCACATCTTCAGCCACTACAGCTAGAAACCTCTGATTATGGCTGAAATCTTGTTGCTATGATGGACTCAGACCTGAACATTCAGAGGCACATAAAGGCAGTTACTAAGCCAGCCTTTTACCTCCTGAAGAGTATTTCCAGGATTAAAGGACTATTGTCCAAGCAGGATATAGGAAAACTCATTTGTGGATTTGTCTTTAGTAGAATTGATTACTGCAACACTGTCTTCATAGGTTTGTGTAAAAAAAGTCCATCAGACAGCTGCAGCTGATCCAAAAAGGTGCTGTCCATGTTCTAAATAGAACTAAGAAAGTAGAACATATTAGCCTGGTTCTGAAGTCCTTACACTGGGTCCCTGTATCTCAGAGAATAGACTTTAAAATTCTTCTGTGAAGTGCCTTGAGATGACGTGTTGTGATTTGGCGCTATATAAATAAACTGAATTAAATTGAATTGAATATTCAGGTTGTTCGGTTTCAAAGCAGGTGACATCAGTAAGGTAACTATACTCTGTTGAGTCAGTTCACAGTATAGGGTAAGTGCTAGCACGACATGAAAGCCTCAGGGTAATGGAATGCAGAAAACACAATCCAACTTCGCAACAGGTGGAAATAAGAAGCCTTGAAGTATGCGTTCCTCACCAACGGAACTTAAAATATTAATGATGGCATATGGGGAGTATCAAAATATATTTAACATAAAGAGCAATACTGTTTCTGCTGCAAAATAACAAAATTTACATGGCGCTTAATCAAGACCATTCCTTCCACAGGGGCAAAATTGTAATTATATTCTCAACACTACACTTATTTAACGTTAAAAAAATACTTGCAGCAGTTTTCCTTTGCTTGTTTTTTGTATATTCACAAAAAATGTATTTGCAGCAGGTTTTATGATTGTAACTTTTTTCTTCTCTGCTGCTCTGTGTTTTCTGTGAGTGCAGCTTTTCTTAACTTGCAGTTGTTTTTGCTACCTGCAGCATTTTTCTTTGCTGGTGTTTCAGTTTTTGGGTTGGTCCCCGTGTTGGGGACTAAGGCCTCCGTACATGGGTCGTGCACACTAACCCCTGCGCCACCTGAACGCCCCAATTCCTAATAATTTTTTAATTTGAAGTTAGCCTTGATAACTCCCTATCATCATAGCATTGTGTATGTAAATGTATTTGGAATAGCTAATGTTACAGTGACAAGACACATAAGCAGTTCAAGTATTAGTCAAATACAATTAAGAAGAATTGTGAAACAATAAGAGTTTAATATCTAATTATACAAAATTTACATATCGCTTTTCTCTATTCACAAATAAAACTCTCTAGACTATTACCATTTTCTCTTCATTGATTTACTGCTAGAAAAACTGCTACATTGATATACTCATCAACCTGGGCTTAGGAATCTTGCTTGGGTACACTTCAACATTTAACAGGGGAAATCTGGAGTGAAACCCATAACCTTCTGATTACGAGACAACCCCTCTTTAACTATCAAGCCTCAGTCATTTCTAAGTACTTCCCAAACTTTAACATAAACACATTATGGTAAGTTTGATTTTCTTACCTGGTTGTGGTGCTCAATGCCCATACTGATAGTGTTGATAAGAATTGCGATCATAATGCCCCTGCTGAAGTACTTGCTCTCCACAATACCCCAAAGTTTCCTTCTCATATCTTTCCAAAGGTCCCTACATTTTCCAAAACAGGTCCTTCTTCGCCCAATCTCCTCCTCTTTCTTCTCTTTCAAGTGATTATCCTTGTCTGATTCCTTTACGGCATCCTCTTCATTTTCTTCCCCATTCTCCAAATGTCCTGTAGTACTTGCACCTTCTTTTGTACAGATAGCGCACTCCTCAGGGTTCTGGACAGTAAGGCTTATAGAATTAGCTTGAGCCTGGGGGTCATGGTTTGGTTTGCTGTGTTGTGGACATCTGGGGGCTGTAGGGATACAATAACAGACGCATGTTGCATTCTATCTTGTCTTAAGCATTGGACACCTATGTAGTCTAAAACATTCACATAAACCGTACTTCCTGTGTTTACTATACCATAAAAGAATAGTCTCTTTAGTAATTTCACTATTACTTACTTCTATGGTGACCTAAATGATGTCGATCTCCATTTACATGCCCTCCGCCTCGCCTGTTACCCCTGCCTGCACTGACTGGAACAGGCTTGCCTCTCAGAGTGTAGTAAAGAGCTGTTGACCTCCTCTTGGCCTTGCGAAGTACATGGCAGACCAACTGAAAGATCTCTTCATAGCAGTCTCCTGGCTCAGCCATGCTAGCTAAGGTGGAAGAGGACAAGCACTGTGCCCTTTGCTCCTGCATAAGCTGGTGCTCCCGCTGTTTGGTCTCTGAAAACTGGGTGGCAATGACCACCAGGCACAGGTTGATCATGAAGAATGAACCAATCTGTACGAAAAGCGGAATAAAAAGTTGTTATCCAAATACTATTTAATACATATTCAAGAATACCACTTGACATAAAAAGGTCAATTTACAACTTGTCTATGTAAAGAATGTATACCTTAATTCCAGCTTGGTGTAGGAGGTCACAAATCAAGGAATAATATGTTTAACTAAGGTGCAAGAATTAGATCTTCCCAAGGATAAATGTACACTTGTTACTATAAACGCTAACATTTAAATGTTTGCAAATGGTTTGTTTGAATCCAAATCTGTTCCACACATCTTAGATTTTATTTATAAAAAATAATAAGCAGACAACAATATTTGTGGTGTCTGTTGGTTAATTACACAAAATCCTATTTCTCCGCAAAACAAAATAGAATGTCCAATTATTGAGCCTTTTGAGAGTAATCTAGTAATACTTAATGCACAGTTAATTTCAGGTGTAAAAGTGGTGCGGACTGCCTTACTTAAAAGGGGACACAAATAATTTGAAAGAGCAGGTAGATTTATTTAGTGAACCCGAAGGACATTATTGCCTATAAGAGGACTTGGAAGCAAGACTAGGTAGAGTAACTTCGAGCTTCTAGAATACTCCCCAGTGATATTTCCATTTCTGAAAACAATTTCACTCAGAAACAAGACTTACCTTAGCTTTCTACAGGTACTATACATATACAACATTGTTGTATTTTTTTTAATAATTGTTTTTTTTTCTTTTATTGAAGGTTAGTTTTCTGTTTATAAAGATGTGTGAACAGTGAAAAAGGGATGTATAGAAAAAAGCAAATTTTCCATTCATCATCTTGCCAGGGTCACATGGTGCTGGTGCCTATCTCCAGCAGTCTATGGGCAAAAGACAGGATACACCCTGGACAGGTCACAGGGACTCACGCAAATACCAAAGGGCAATTTAGAGATGCAAGTAATCCAATGATCATGTTTTTTAACTGCAGGATGAAGCTAAAGTTCCCAGATGGATGCATGTCAAAAACATTAAAACTTTTTGAGGACTTACTTTACATGGAGCTCACATGTTCTCCCCATGCATGCATAGGTTCTCTCCGGGTACTTCAGAGAGTTTTTATGTGTCTCTGTGCTGCCCTATAACAGACTGGCAACTGTACCCCGGCTGTAGCCCATAATCTACTGTAGATAAGCACTGGCCTCACCATGTCCCTGACAGAATAAGTGGGTGAAAATAGATTGATGGCATGACTCCTATTGATGAATAGCCCCAAGTCAGCCCTCAATTCATATATCACATCAAAAGATAATATGCCTCTTTTATCTTAATTTCTTAAAGTCCAAATATGTTGACACATGCATAGAAAAACCTATGCCTTCTTCTCACAATGTCACCCCTAATATTCTTGCTTAAAGCTGCGCGAGTTTACATTATGAATGGTAAACAATTGTCTATGCATACTCTTCACCCCCTGTTTATAATGTATACCATATGTTTGCATATTCATGATGGAAAATATGCCTAATGGATCATCCTGCTTTTCTTCTCTTTTTATAGATGCCACCCTCGGTGTACCTGGTTAGTAATGCAGCTTTGCTTGGGCTACTGAGTGGTTTTCCTTGTAAACCTTAGTACAATTGAGTTGGTGTGAAAAACAATGTGACAAAAATTATAAAAACTTTTACAAAGAACTTGATAGACAACGACACTGATAAAAAAAACTGAAGAGTTGGCACTTTCCAGGGGTAGTAATGAAAATCATTCACCAGTGCTGAAAGTGACCCCCATTGTTACAGAACAATGATTAGATCAATACTCGCTAATGCTGACAAACCTTAAAACTAGGCTGCTGGACGAGGAGCAAAACTCAATATTTGTCTTATAACTCTAAATAGTTTCTTAGCCCCTGTTTTCTATATAAATGCTGAATAAAATTACAGAGAAAAATACACATTTTGAAGGCCAGAGCATTGGGAAGAGGCATGTTCAAAAAAAGATGCACAAATACAAAATCCACAACTAATAACTTTCTACCTTAAGACTTTCATCTGCAATGATCAAAGTTTTAATGCAAGGTGAAGGTCTGAGCAAATGAGAGATATCTACAGAGTGAAAAACACGAAGAGGAAATGTAGTTGGGAGGTGGAAAGAAAGGAGGAGAGACACCCATCTGTAGTCTGTGGGTCAAAGCAGGTCTGCAGGTGTGTGAGGCTTTGATTTCCCTTCCAGGCTTGCATCTGTGCATGTGTCTATTCTGTGATTGTGATCAGTGGACAGCTTTATGAATAATCAAGGGGGACCGTCGGATATCACACATTTAGATCATTGGTGCATTATGCATGCACGGAAGCAGTCACACACAAACGCACACCGGTATGCACAGCTATAGCATGTATTGTATGATATCACAAATAATCTACAAATGATTACAGTGAACAGATTTTGTTGTTGCTGCTCTCGCATACATTTGGATGCTTTACAGCCTATTTCTTTTACAGATTTGACAGATACCTGAATCTGCTCCTAATGGTCGGTCATCCACATTATCATCATCTGCACCTCTTGTTGAGTCATCTACATTATAGTTGCCATCATCATTACTATCCTCTCCATCATTATCACCATCCTCTCCATTATCACCTGTCACATATGTGCTGCCTGCTGCGTCATACTCCTCAGCTTTGACACCGTTCCCCTGTTCTTCAACTGATTGGGGACCAGCCTAACAAAAGTTGGTGATGGTGGACTCAATTCTACCAATTTTTTAGACAAGGGGATACAGGAGGGGTCATATCTGCCTCACATTCCTGTCTCGGAAATCAAGTAAGAATCTACTTAATTTCTAGATGCTCCCTCAGAGCCTCATCAAGGACTCTCCAGCGTCGGTACTGCTCCTCCAAGCTATGTCCAGGGTCTCTATAGCATTCAGACCATTCTGCAAGTTATCCAGTGACTGCAAGACTACACCCTAGACCACAGGTGTCAAAGTGGTTCCAGATAGGGCCGTGTGGCTGCTGGTTTTCTTTCCACCCAAGCAGTAGCACACCAGACTTCATTCATCTCATCAAGTGAGTCTAGTCTTAACCTGACGACTTACCAGCTGGGTCATTTGTACTGCTAGGCGTTCATGGAGTGCAGTTAGCTTCTTCAGCCAGTACGTGTGGATCATATCAGGGCCCGGTGCTGTCCAGCTCTTCATCTTTGACACTCTTTCTTGGATGTCTGCCATTAAGATTGTTACTGGTTCTTGTTGAGGGAGGTTGCTGTGGTCAGCTCTTAAGTCCACTAGTCATTGGGCATCTGTGTTGTGTAAAGCTTTTCTTTCCCATATGACCTTCCAGTATTCTTCCAGCTTAGCTGTTCGTGGGTCTGACCTGTTGTTATTTCCCTGCCACTGAAAGAACATCTTGGCTGGTTCAGTGGATAACATCCTGTTTATTCTCCTGGCTTCTGCTTCCTTGGTGTATCTCTTCAGTCAGGTGGCCAGAGATTTTAGTCTTTGTTTGGCATTTTTAAGTGCTTCAGAAATGGATAGCTTATTGTATTTCCTGGGTACCCCTTTATTCCCCTTTATTGTTATTGTTCTGTAGCTCTGTTAGTTGGCTAACTTCTCTCCGTGTTGCCTTTATCTTAGCCTCCAGCCGTCTCTTCCATTGGGGTACTGGTTCTTATGTACCATGTCCATCTTGTAATCAAGCATTTCAAGGATTACTGTTGCTGTACTGTGTATCAGCGTGTTGGTTTCAGTGATGGACCTTGTAGGGATTGTATTTAGGGCAGCGATCACATCTTCTAGCAGATCATCTGAAGGTACTTGGCAACTCAGCTTTGGGATTCGTCGGAGGCTTCAGGTTTCCCATTTGCTCACAATATTCTTTCTCGGGTCAGCTGCTCTTTCATTGAGGATGTCTTTTCTACTGGGGTTTGGTACCCAGTCTCGGATGGTGGGGCTGTTGGTGCCATCCCTCCACTGACCTGTCGCCCAAGCTCCCCCTTGCTGTAGCTTTTTTGAAGTATTTCCTTGATCTCTAGTTGTGATAAAAAAAATCACTCTCTCACCCTTGTAGGGTGGTATCTGTATCATCCTCAAGCTCGGGTCTTCTACCAGAGACCTGG
>JAUZNJ010028878.1:0-15789 GCA_034780135.1 Jordanella pulchra | reverse complement strand
GATGAGGAGCACAGGAGCAGAGCAGATGGGGATAATTAAGTAATCAGACCAGAGCTGGTGCACAGAATCATGACAAAATCTGTTGATAGCAAAAACAGCAGGTTTGGTCAGAGAGGTTTATTAGCCCAACTAGAAGACAAATCATCTTTTTTTTTTCTTTAGAAAGCAATAATGGATGCCTAAAAGTATTGATGATGTAATATTGAATTTATGTAATTTTGCATCAAAATCATGCTGCAGGACATAGCAGGTGGTTCTGAGTTATTATGAATCAACACAAATATCCTTCATTTAGTAGCTCCACAGCAGCGCCCTGATTGATGGCTAGTAAAAACCCATCTCTGTGTGCTGATGTCAGAGGAAGAACCCTTTTGAAGCTAGTTTAGCATTATCTAATGGAGATGAATGGAAACATTGATGGCTGTTCTAGAACATCTAGTCACGATCTGGAGTGTCTGGTTGAACCATCTGCCAGTTTGAGCTCAGGAGAGAGTGATGCTGATGAATATGGAGACATCACACCTTACAGGCTAGAACCATTCAGATCGGACCTCTAGCCTAGATTTAGACTTTGAGCGGGAGGATGACGGCTTACTACCAAGCAGCCTGGTAGTAAACACATTGTAGGGAAACACGGCTTGCTACGCCTCTGGTACAGATAATATAACCAGTTATTAGTTTATAAATATAGATTAGCATATGATACTTTAAATGAACATGGTTTTTAAATAAATCCTTCCCTGCTGTTATGAGAAAGCATCTACTATATTCTTGAAGGTGTAGCTAGCAACTCACCCGCCTCTCACTGCCAGGGTTGTCAGATCTGCCTGTTTCCAGCCCAAAAAGCAATGTGAAACCCACCACCTCAATAAAAAAAACACACCATCAATTCCTCTGAATCTTCTGTTTAAACCACGGACTTATACAACACCTACAAAAGGCAGAGCCACATTATCATGAAGTTAGCCTCTGACTGCCTTATTACAGAAACTAAAAACCATTAGCTTGGATCATCATCTGGAACAGCAGCAATCAACGATCTAAGCTCCACATCAGTCAACAACATCTTGGATCGGATGCGCTGGGTACAAGCAACATTGGCAGGTTCTTAATGATAATATGGATTTATGATAAAAATGGATTAATAGTAATCCATCTGTGCCTGGCTTGAAAATTACTAAAACTGTCGATTGTAGGGTTCTTTATGCAAAGAAGAAAGGATTAATTTCAATATAAATAACACCAAAATGTTTATATGTTGCAAAGAAAAACAACAATCAAATAGTTTCTAGCTTGAAAAGGTTGTTCTCATTTTAAGCCATGGAATTCAAATTAAACCAGCATTTCCGAAAATCTAAACAGATTTGCACCATTCATTTTAAAAGCCATTTTATACTTATAATTAACCTCTTTGTTAAAAAAAAAATTTATAAAAGCTTCTGTTAATTAATATATTCATGTATCATATTCAAGCTGCTGTCTGCTTTGTCAGTGAAACCCAGCTGGTATAAATAGTAAGCAAATGATGCTCGCAAAATGGTGCTAAAATTGGGTGAAAAACAGTCTAATTAAATTAGACTTGCTGTCTTTTGACATCAACTCTTCCTCTCTGTCAGGCCAAAGGTCTCATATTAACAAGTGGGCAGATAATACAAACCAGGAGGGAGGTCATTCTCAGCTCATTTACACCGCTAAGGAGGAACAACCATTCTGCACTGTTGAAATTACTGGGATTGAAGTTGGCACTTCACACTCCTACAAAGCTCTAGGGGATGATGCAGGCAACTCCAGGCATCCAGTGCAAGAGAGGTGAGGAGTTGTGGGGGGAAGAGACGTTCAATCCCACTTCCCCTTGGCCAAGCAGTGGGACCCCAATTAGGTAGAAAAGGAATGCATTTTCCCTTTTTTTTAAATCTCTTTTTTTATCCCCTCATGTATAAATTCCCCACCTTCCTTCCTCTAAGTTACTCTTAAGTGCAAGGATTGTCTTTGAATGATTATAAACAAAAACAGAATTGACTTTAATGTGACATATAAATGATTCTATACACACGTCTGATAAAATTCAGATAGCCCATTTTCACTGAGCGTGAGGATTAAGTGGAACTAAGCATACATTTAAAATAATTAGCCATGTAATGCTAATAAATATCGGCTAAGTATTACAATTTTTGTTTTAAACGCCTTTCTTTTACCAATCTTCAAACTGTGAAGGTTTTAGAATTAAGATTATCTTCCATCTGTAGTTGGGAATTTCTTTTTACGGATGAATCATTTCTAAATGCCATATTCAAGAAAAACACTAAAACCAATTAGCTGCTGTCACATGGAGAGTGAATTGATTCATTGTTAATTTCATTTTTTTTTTAATCTTATCCTTATTATCAGAAAACTCCTTGAGGTTTTCAAAAGTCGTCAAAGTAAAGTTATAAACTGTTGGGTATTTTATAGGGAAGCAGACAACAGATAGCACATGATTTTCAAGACTAAGAAAAATAACAAATACGATAAATCCTAAAAGAGTAACAGTTGTTTGTATTCAGTGTGTTGCCTTCTGATATAAATTATTAATGCATTGGTTCTGTCTGGTTGCAGTTTCACCTCAGGATGAATACAGCAGCTCTGTGAGACATCAGAGAGCGAACCGCATCATGAGGTCCAGGGAAATCAGCAGAGCGGACAGAGAGAGTTTGATCAAAAACACCATATCTCAAGCTTGGAACATCTCCAAAGTGTTTAGGTAAACTGTGAGATGTTCATTCAAACATACAGAGAGTATGTTAATCTACTGATAGATCGCAGTTCACCTAAATCTACAGACCTGTCCAGCTGAAAATAATCAGACATGCAGGTTTGCTAGGAACAGGAATTTTCTTTTACCTCCATGATTTGATTGGAGGTTCTGGGGAAGAATTAATAGAACTTAGATTTGCTGTAAACCGCTTTATTTTACCACTGTTGATGGGTCTTCAACCATGCCAGGCTTTGCTGATGATGTTCAAACTTATCTACCTAATAAGAAAGACAGTTCCAGTCTATTTCAGCAGCTTATGAACTTTATGATTTATGCCATTGTTTTAAAATATGTTTTTCTTTTTATTGAAATGAAAATAAAAGTAATGTCTTTAGCTTTGGGAAATGTATAACCCTTGCCAGTCCTGGCCCCTTGGCTTCATACCATTGTTCTACTTTTAGAAATGTGGGCTTTATTCAAGATAGTGATTTTAAACAAGACAAACCAAATCATCTTTGCAACACTGACAAGTTTTCCAAAATACGTCAGCTCTTCTTTTAACAGGGACTAAAAAACTAGAGCACATATCTCTTGTTCCTGTTTGTTTTAGGATTGATTTTAAGATTCTCTAGCTTGTTTTTTTCTTTAAATCTAAAATGTTTTGGCCTCCTAATATTTCTGTAATATTCTTAACATCCACACTCCCATCAGAGCGCTTTAGTTAACCAACAAACCAGCTTCTTTTAGATATCCCAAGATCCAGGTGTTTGGGCTTTTGCAATTTGTGCTCCTAAACTTTGAAACAGTTTATGTTCTCATATGTAACCTGTCGAGTCTGCTTAGACGTTTCAGTCATTGGTTTAAGTTTTTGTCATAGCAATAGCTATGGAGTATATTTGTTTTAGTTTTAACCTTATCCTTCAATATTTTTCCTTATTGTTGTTATCTTATGGGTCAATTGAACTTTGGTGCCTGTATGTGCTATACAAATAAATTTACATTGATATTACCAGGCTGTTGCTTTACCACAAATTAATTTGTATGACGGTCGGGCTCAATGAATTAGCTGTCAGTCTGGCTTTCTGGTAGTTCCCTGGTACTTCCAGCAGATGGCGCACATGTCTGTTTATGTCTACTCATTACTCCCAGTGGTGAAAATTTATTTAGGCTCAAAATTGGAGAGTATTTTGTTCCATCATCATAGATTTTATAATTTCTTTTTTGCAAATTTCTATTTTTCATATTGAGTTTTACAATTTGCATTATTTTCACATTATACTTTATGAATCCTATTCTTTTCACCTCAAACCCAATACAAACACCCGCTTGAATGAAGATATTGTTGCCAATATCCAGACAAACAGAAATGCTTCTTTGTTGCTCACTCCAGAGGAAAGCCTGCCTTGAGAAGTGGGGAGAATTTGATCTGCAAAATGCAATTCAAAAAGAATATAATTCACAAAACTCTATCTGAACAGAAATGTAAAAAAATTGAAAATATTATTATCTTATATATTATATTATCTGTAAAGATATTTTTTAAGTCATATTTGATTACATAAATTTGAAAAATATAAAATAAAATTTTTACATTTTTTTTCAAGAGAAAAAAATGTAACAACTAAATCTACATTTCAGCTACACTTACAAATTTTTTCTTGATGGAAGCATTTTTCAAAGTTTAATTTCTGGATTGCATGTTTTTCTAATTTTATTTTACACAATGTATTTTTCTCTTTCCATTTAGAAAACATGTTCTTTAATCACAAAAATAATGAAACAAATTTCACTCTGTAGTTGTGTTGTTGACAACAAATAAAAACATATTTTCATCTGGTCACCAGCATGAATGAGAAAGATAATCCAGGGCTTCCTTTGACTCACGGCTGTTCTCATGACACTGATGCATGATATCATCCACATGGGCTGTTTTCAGGTTTCTATGGCAACTCATGCATATTAAGAAAGTCTGATTCAAACACCTGAATCCAGTTCTGTTCTCTGTTGTGTTTCTCAGGCTGCGTTAAAGCACGAACTATGAGCTTTTTGTGATTTTTCTTGAGGAAGAGAAACGCTACTGAACAGATGTGGGATCACTCCAACACACCCACAGGAGAGGGCCAATCTCCCACATCCCATCTCACCTCATATGGATTTACTTCTGATAAACAACCCTGAAGCTGGGGATACATAAAACGCTGATCATGGGGCATCGTTTCAGTTAGTGTCGCTCTCTCCCTTTCATTCACCCGCTGGATCTTTGGAACTGATTAAACTTCAGTTTGCTCCATGTGGTTACAGGCAGAGACTGATAAAAGTACAGCAGCCCTTCAATTCAAATCAGTTTATTTATAAAGCATTCATGTGTTTTTAATTAATCAATTAAGAATCTAATAAATACATTTGATAGTAAATGTCTTTATTAATGCTCCTTTAAAAATTTCAGACACTCATTTTATTTGCAGATGATATTTTCCTTTCAGCTGTCAGGTGTTTGTTAGGATATTTATGCCTTGTTTGGATACAACTAGTAGTACAAATTGTATTATATCCACAATACCTGGTTTTGATTTTAGAAATAGTTAGAAAACGCTGTTTGTCGATAATGTCTGCCATGGCCTCCACCTGTCTGGCTTTCCCTAGCATTTCCTGGTGTCTCTATGTTTCTGAATTTTATCAAAATATGGTAAAGCTAAAGTCTATCAAGATAGGGTGTCTTCAAACTACGCATATTCTTATATTAATCCAACCCAATACATCTCTGACACATGTGGTCCAGACTTCCACAGAAAACTGATTCCTCTTATGCAGCATGATGCTCATACTGTGTTCTGCTGCACAGATGTATGAATCTGTATTGCTTAGAGAGAAAGAGAGAAAACGAAACAAAGAGCTGGTGCGGCAGGAGGTATTTTTTGTTGTTGTTGTGAAGAGTTGTGGTTTTCTTTAGCTGTGCTGAAGCAGAAACATTTTGTGAACTTTGCTGCAAAAACCACAAGCTGAGATACTGAAATTAATAATTCTTTTTTGACATAAAAGCTTTTATAAAAAGATGGGAAATACATGTGGCCTAACATTACAAATTATTCCTTTTTAATGTAAGCCTCTGTGAAAGTTTATTTCTGAGGCCTTTAGCAACAGCTAAGCTAAACAAAAGTTACACTTCTTCTCCTTTCTTAGTAACACTAGGGAACAAACACCAACCTCTGGAAAACCAAGGAACACAAAGGACTGGTCGGGGATGAAAGTATATCTAAAAAAAAAAACAGAAAAAGTTCTGCTCAAAATGGTAAGTTTATGGCACAACTGCAAACCTACAATGAAATAAGTACTTTAAGCTACATTATTCAAAGAAATAGTCAAGAAATATATAGTAACCATGGAGGAGCTGCTTGGATTCATAGCTCTGGTGGATGAATCTGGTAATAGAACATCTTTGTGTTCCCAAATCAACAAATATTGACTGAATATGGAAACAGTAAAAAGAAAGGCTTAAGAAGTCCCATTAACAATTTTCTAAAAGGAATAGAAGGCAGAGATAGATGAAGATGTTTGGTGAGAGGAGACCTATTTTGAACCTTTCCTGCCTCTAAGCAAAATTCCCTGTGTGCTGAAAAAACTAGCATTACCCGTGACAAGACAGGATACCGCAAGTCAAATAAAGACAAGACCGGAAAAAGACAAGGCAAAACAAAAGACAAGTGAGGTCAAATGATCAAAAGACAAGTCAAGTGCAGCCAAGACAATTAAACTCAAGACAATTTAATGCAAGCCAGGTCAAGTAAAGTCATGTTAAGATAAGTCAGATCAAGAAAAGACAAGCCAAGCAAAGTCAAGTCAAGCCATATCAATTCTAGTAAAGTCCAATTAAGTCAAGACAAGATCAGACAAGACATGCATTAAAGACCAATTAGCAAGTTTCTAAAAGGCATAAAGATTGCATAGCTAGATGGAAGTGTCACGTGAGATGAGACATTTTGAAATGTCCCTGCCTTTAATCCAAATGCTTTGCATGGTAGAAACTGACACTACTGACACGACAAGACAGATTAATTGAAGTCATGAGAAGAAAATCAAGTCAAACAAAGACGAGCCAAGCCAAGTCAAAGCTTTATTCTCCCACTGGGAAAACTAGAGTGTGACAGGAGCAGGTAGACAAAAGATGAAAAATAAATTCACACAAAAGACTACATGCAAATATTTACTGTAAGATAAGGATATCAAAAATATATGAAGCTGTACAAGAGAATACATAACCCTCAGATAGGAAATAAATAACATTTATTTTTAATGGCCCAGTCAAAGTCCAGACCTTTATTCAGTTGAGAATCTAAAGCAAGACCTCATAATATATATCTAAAATTCTGCCCTTTTTAAGGGAAATAGTGAAAACCATTCTGTGTATAATTTTCCTTAAGCAACCTCATCTTGGTTTATCACATCCATATAGAAAAATAAAACTAGGTGAGTCATTGTAAAGTAACATAATTTGAAGAACGTTCACAGCGCATCAATGATTTGCAAAGACTTGCAGGTGTCAGAAAAGCAATGAGAAGATTTTATGTGTGAAATACATTAAAGGAATGTAAGCTGACAAAGACTCTTTGAAGAAATATCGGCTTTCTACTCCTTCGACGTCTGATGATCAGGCCTCCAATGACCAGTAAAGAATTTTATAAGAAGTTCAATGGGATTTTTGTAGCCTTTGACAGTTTACCACAGCATCAGATCTTCTCACATGAACATCCAAGGACTTTCAGGAGGTCCACACATTGTTTGATTGAAAGTAAAAAGAGATGAAAAGGGGATGTGTCAAGAGGTTGAGGACATAAGCGCATCCCCTCTTGGAGGACATTCAATAGACGTCCTATCAAAGCCTCTTTCCTTCCGTCTATAAATACCAGCTCGGTGAATAATATCCCTCCCCTGCTGTGTGCATCAAGTCATATTCGAGGTCTGTTTAACACATGAGAGGCTCTGAAGGTAACTCCGCAGCCTATACAGTGTGTTTTATACAACTACGGATAAAAAGAGCATTGAATTAATTCAATATGCTGCCCTGACAGATAAAATACATGTCTATCAAAAGTTGACAAGTTAATCCATCCTAATTTACTACATTTAATATGTCTTAACATCTTCTATCCTGTTGTAGGTGCTGATAATAAATGTTGGAAACAGCTTACGATAAATTATCACAGGTTTTAGAGCTTATAGTATGGAGATGGTTATGGTATGGGGTGATAAAAGGACCATGACTATAAAACCGACTATCCCCCTTAATCCATTGAGGCTGCACAGGAACAGCAGTGCAAAATGTTGAGTCAATTGCTACTCAAATGGTAAGAATTACCCAGCAAACTGATAAAAAATAGATTATTTCTACCAGTGGACTGAGATGTTTAGAATCCAAGGATGAGGATTTTACTTCTAAAAAACTGAATCTGTCATGGTGGTTTTGATACCAACACATTAGTGGTTCTTCCAGGTTTGTAGGTGAAACTGATGAGGACACCTAGGAGTAGAGGTAATTTGATATGACCAGTAAACTCTGTTTGAAATGTGTTAGAAATTGTAGAGGATGTGATCAGCTTAGTGCTTAAGGATGGACAGGAAAGTGAGTTATAGTGCACCTTTGCTGTGTAAACCAGGAAAGTCACCACATTGTCCACAATATTGGAAGTTTATCTTTGGTTCAGCTTTAAGCTGCAAAACCGATCTAAAAATGAGCCTTAAAATAAGTGTGGTTATCCATAATTTAAGTTGGTAAATAAGATGATCTGCCAATGGAATTTGTATTTTTACCCTTAGAATAAGATACATATGCTCTTGAAATAAAAACTGTGTTTTTTTCTCTTATTTTAAATGTAAATTGTCTTATTCCATTGGGAAAGTGTCTCACTTACCATCTAAGTTCAAGAAAAAAGCACTTCTTTTAAGAAAAATTGACTTATAGTTATGAAATTTTTGCAGTTTACAGCTCACAACCATAATACATCAGACTAAAAACATACAATATAATAATACGATACAATAAGTTAGCGACAAAAGCAACTATTTTCATGTGCTACATACATTCTCATGCTTAATAGCTCTTGTTCAAAAGGCTAACTTATGAACCCTTTTACTCTGTTTTTGTTTCCACATCTCCGATACATCTTCTGCTTCACTGCTTTCTGCTAAACACTGCTTTTTTCTTCCGGCCAATCACCCTTCCTGCATTTGTGATAACTCTATAACTCTGAGGTTCCCAAACCCCTAAGATTAAAAACAAGAACAGTTACAGTGACTGTGAGATGTTTTCCATCTTCTTAAATAAAAAGAAAAAAGTATATCATTGAAAAAAGCTCAGTATTTTAAATTCCATTGGGATAACAGATGTAATAGATGACAATTGTGTACCAAATTGAAAATATTTCTGTGTGACAGTCCAAAGTCTACCGGAAGTGACGCTTAAAGAGAAGTCAGGGATCATTCATTCCTTTAATTATATACCATGAAGGTTCTTCAAAACAGTGTTAATATTGTAAAAGTGTGCTTCGATGCTTGGTTGCAAGAATAATGTGACGCCAGACATCAGTTTGCTCTACTTCTGTGGAGTGAAGGTGATAAACGCTGCATTGAACAGAACTGTAAAACTGGTGGACAGCTGGACCATCTGAGCACAGGCTGTTAAAATCTGTGGATTTTTTGGCAACGCACCAAAAATGAGTGGAGAGGTTATTTCAGAGGACCTGATATTATACAGAAGGAGGATCTGGAAACGCTTAAGTGCATCAAATGTGATCAGGTTACCTTAGATATCAGCCCTTGTTGATGAAAATTATAAAAAGAGATTAGTTCCAAAAGTCAATCATGTTAATTTTATCCCTAGAAAGAAATAGAAACTCCAATCTATTTTACTGGAAGATGAATATATGCTTTAAATACAAAGCCATTACTCTAGCACATCATTATTTCATTTATCAATATGTTTGAGCAGTCTCTAGTGTGTTTTATTACTGATTTAATAAAAAATATCATTGTAAGATTGAATATAAATTCATATCAGATATTGAAATAAACTACAAAGTTCTTCTCTGCTTCACCTGTTTTTTCACTGCTGTGTTGGACTTTCAGCTATGCTAGGTGTGAGGAGGTGGAACTGAGGACCAAGAATTCAAGACATACAAACAGAAAAAGGTTTAACAGTTTATTGAAATGAATATCTGGAACAGGAACAGCAGAGAGAGTCAGCCACAGAAACCAGAACTTCTGAGGGGAGATTGACACCGAGTCCAGCAAAGGATGACAGTATGCTCCTTCAAAGGGAACGAGAGGATGACCAACCTCGGAGGGTTTTGGAGGTAAGCCCAGAAGAACGGATAAGAAGCCAGTTAAAGGATGGTTTCAAGTCCCCGTTCTACACATCTTATACGTTACGAACAGCTCTCATTTTTTCATATTTAGAGATTTTGAATCATCTTTTCATGCAGTAAACATCTAGGAAGTGCTTCAAGTGTCGATGTCATGCTCATTCAAAGTGTATATTAGAAAGCCTAAAGCCTATATTTGTGGTATCATGTTATGCAAAACATGCAGTTCTTACTGAAGTTGCATATATAACAGGTAAGATGAACAATATAATAACAGGTTGTCTTCTTGGTTTTACAGGTGAAGGTGCAGCATAGGGACCAAGCAGAGGATCCACTGAAATACTGGGCAAGGCTCAAATCTTTCCAAATCTTTACCACCCAGCCTAAAAGCACCTTATCACAGCAGCCTCCTCTGTTCCCTGTGAAAAAGAATTTTCCAAAGCTGAATGAATTGTCTCCAAAAATGACAAAATAAACAAATAAAAAATGTTTGAGCCATTCTATTGTGCAAAAACTAGTTTTCCTGAATAAAAATACCTGAAGTAGCACAAGAACCCACTTTATTACACCAAGCACTATGTCCACCAAACCTCACAATACATAAATACAAAAGCACACAATAGATAAATTACAAACCGAAAAAATCCCTGTAGTTTATAAATGATTATTTCATGGGTAAATTACTTCGATTCTTTTAGTGAGGTACTGAAATCATATGTACAACACATATGTGTTTTTATATAAGGAAGATATGCATAACGTTCTTAGGATTTCATTTGATGCAACAATCCTGCCTGCCAGTAGATGGCAACAGAGGGAACTGAATCATGCTTCAGGTAGTGAACCATTTTATGACACAATGATTCAAAATGAATGAATGCTTCAAAAAGCATCATTTTGCCATCACTGGCAAACAGGTCCTAACAGGCAGGCAGACAGAAGGTATGCTGAACTAGTCTCACCATAAAGCTCCAAATAATCTGGCACCAACTTAAGGTCTGAGGCAGGCTTATAAAGGCAGGAGTGCAGGTGGAACTGATGATGACTGATGAGAGCAAAGCAGTTGATGCACAGAATCAAGACACTAGTTGCTCAAACACATACAGAGCTGCACTATAAACGTGTTCTGCTATCTTATGACAGCTTGCGTTCTTCTTCTGATTCTGACTCGCCTCTCTCCAAGGGAGTGAACCATTTTAACTATATATATCTTAAGAACTGCTTGTTATTTTAACTGCATTTTACATTATTTTACATACATATATATTTTTTTATTAAAAAAAAACATGTAACTTTAGTACAGTTTTTGTATATGATTTGGTCCCAAGTGGTTTGTTGCTTTTTTCCGTCAGATGTACTAAAAATATATCACAAAAGATGAATCAAGAATCCAGACGGTCAGTGGAAATAGGTGGTGACCTAAACAGTCAATCATCAGATGGAAAAATGGAGAAAAATATACTTGGTGGTTATTAAAGTACTTCAATGTTATTTAATGGGTCAAACAGGGGAGTAAAAGCATTTAGAGAGGTTTGGAGATGCTGGTGACACCTAAAGTTAAAAGTCCCATAACTTTGACACTGTTATAACTAGAGGTCTGAAATCTTTTGCAGTTGTTGTTGACATGATGCAGAATACATGTGAAGTAGTTTCACATGCCTGCTATCAAGCATTTCTTTGTTACTGCTATTCAAAAAGACCTAATATTTTCAAGAAGAAAAAAAACATTAGTGATGTTTGAACTGCTGCAGTTTAGGCTGTGTTTTAGTCATACTGATCTAATTTATATTTTCAGAAACTAGAAGATGTTTGCTCTTAAATGATATATCACACAATTTGGCCTTACAATTCCTTAGTTATTTGCCTCTCTATTCAGGTATGCAAAAAGGCGAGGGTTACCTAAAAAGAGGTTGCAAAAGGTTGGAAAATATGTAGATTTTTTTTTTTACAAGGATGTTTAAACAGTTTTCTGGGGATTACTGTAAGGTTTCTTAAAGGATAAAACTGACCTAAACAATTGATTCCAACACAACAACAGTTTATATTTTTAAACAGCTGTAACAAGAAAACCTTTTTTTTCTTCCATTACATTTCTTCAGAGGAAATGAGGTGAGGTAAGGAGAAGGGAGAGGCGGAGGCCTTCCCTCCTTCCATCAGAGATGCAGAGAGAACTTTTGCCAGCAAGCAGGGCTTTGAAAGTGTAACGCAAGAATGGCAGATCACAGAGGCCAAAGAAAAATGATATTCTCCTCGTTACGACTCCCCCAACCGGGGACTTTGTTGTGGGGGCTTCTGCTTTTAAATGGAAACAGGTTTGGTGATTCTGTGGCGTCCCACATGCACACATGTTTGCAAAGGACTGGATGCACTGTGCGTAAGAGTAGACTCCATCACTTCTCTGTGCCCTACAGAATGGTGACAGCTTATTAAACCTTATCCCATATGTCTATCTGCAGGAGGAACATCCTTACCTGTTGGTGGGGATCCTCTACATCGCTGCTCCTAAGAGTAGCGAGATCAACTATATCTCTTCCTATGTTTTCAAAAGTAAAAATTCTCATATACAGATTTTTATATAAACTGTGGGTACCACTGATTTAAAAAGACATGAAATGTCATAAGTGATAAATAGCTGCAGGGGCAGCCATGTTGGACACTAAATTCCTTGGACGATCACAGTGGGGATTCATCCTGTAGCAATCTAACATCCTTCCTAAAGGGATAAATCTGTCATCGCTGTCCTGATCTTTCTTATTGTACCTTCCTCAAAAATAAACTACAGCAGGGATTTTTAAGCTGTCATTGTTTTGATTGTTCTGTGCACTTTTATTGAAATTAGGAAAAAGGAAACCAAAAAGAACAAGAGTGAAACGGCATTCATAATTTGCCCTTAATCATTCAGATTTTCCTCTTTTTAACCAAAGTGCTTCAGCTTACATGACTAACTGGTAATAAGTTCCTCTTTAGTTGCAACGGCTCAAGCATTTCCTCATTTTCACCATCAGAGCTGATGATTCCCACTGTGTTTTCCTGGTGCTTAGGTCAACTTTAACAGCTCAGACTGAAACATATTGGTCTGAATGTTTTTCATTATAAAGAAAGGTTGGAAGTTACATTATTGAATTTATTCTGATCTCATCAGCGCGAGACACACATACTTTCAGGCAGCATAGCTTTATCTTTTTACAAAAGCGGCCATAAAAAAAAGCCAAGAAGACCTGATGTAATCAAACGCCAGGCAGCGTTTGTAAAAAGCTCTTTGTTTTGGATCAAACAACTTCTTCAAATGAAGGCTTCTTGATTTACAATGACTTGGAGCCTAAATGATAAAAGTTAGAAACGAGACGTATCATTTCATTTTCTGAAAACTCAAAATGCACGACCCTCCATGTTTTGAATTTGTGATTTGATATGTCTTGTTTTACCAGATTTCCCAGTCCGTCCTTTCGTGCTAAAATGTGCTGCATTAATGCGGCGCCCCATTTCATTTGGTAAATATGTTTTTTTTGTACTTGAAGCTGCCACATAGGTTTTACATTTCAGGTGAGGAGCAAACCAGCCTTAGACTTCGTGCCAATGCATTAGTGGGAAGGTGGACAAAGCTTAGACCGTGTGAGTGGGTGTCTTTGAGGAATTAAGTGAAGGGGAGGAGTTGACAACTTTGAGTGGAGGCTGGAGGGCACTTTCATAGATCTCATATTTGCTGTTTTATACACATACCAAAAACATATTGTATGTATGCACATGCCTCCTCTTCCAAAGTCAGCTGGTATGCAGAAAAAGCCACAGCTTTTCCGGTTCTGGGGGGAAAAAAGAGAGTGTAGCCTTCAGTCTAAATCAATAACAAATCCTCTCACTGCCAGATTCTTCAATCAAAAGGACAGATTTGATCAAAAAGTTTGTGATAGATGAATGGTGTCAAGTTAATGCATAAAAAATGTTTTCTTTGCCTTATTTTTTTATTATTACCTAAAGATGAGGTATTGCTTCTCACCGCTCTGATAATGGTTTCAGCACATTTACCTTTTCTTTGTGAGAGCAAAGTAAAGCTGGAGGGATGGCCTCTTTGTTTAAAGACTCATTGAAGCGTTTCAAGGTATTTCAACTTCTTTAAATCTTTGTTTCTCCTAGAAACAACGCCAATATGTTCTTGAATACTTACAGGCCTCCTACAGTAATTTCAAGGTTTTTTTTAGGGATTTTCATTAGTTTGTTTGTATCTGTGATATATGTTGAACATGACAGATGTTTGAAGATTCAAATTGACAATCCTTTAGATAGCAGTACAGCAGAACTATGTGAAACTTTAGGAAACAATCAAACAATTAATTGTTTTGGACTTTATCATCACTAAAGGTATCATCATTTCCAAAGTGTCTCTAACTGAGCTTTCCCTTTCTGACCATTTTTCTGACAATAATGAAAGCATGCACAATACAATAGCACAGCCACCTGAAGAGACCCTATAGGCCTTTAAAGAGAATATCGTAAAAATATGTGAGGAATTGGTTTTTGGATCAAAATGTATTTATATATAAGCTCTTAAGGCTTTTCGGCCTGTTTTTGTGAGAAACATTTACTTCCACATCTAAAATGGACACTGGAGTGGCGAAACGTCAGAGAGTTCACTTAGCTTAGCTTTACAGCAGCAGCGAGAAGACTTTAAATGTGTGCAACTACACATATGATGGAGCACAGCCGTATAATTACAAGCAGCAGAGAGAGACCAGAGGAAGAATTAATTAATTAATTGTTGTATTGGAAAAGTAACTCATATGACTCACAGTCATATGAGTGTCACAGAATGTCCTCAGTTTCACTGCCATAGTTTAGTCCAGCAGCCTTCTGCGTTTTTTTCTGAACCAAAGACGTAATTCGGAGAGATTTTAAGTATTTATCTGTTTTTAGAACTTGGAAAAAGATCACATGACAAAACCCTGGGTGGTAAGCAGTGAGAAACACCAGCTGTCGGTGAGGCAACGTCCGGTGCTTTTTGTTTTCTTCCCTTTCGTTAAAGTTTCTCCAGCTTTCATATTGTATGTGTTTACAGAGTCATCTGCTCCCATAAGACCAGGACTGGAACAGGATCTCAGTCCCTCTGAGGAACAAGTTTCATTCATTTCAGCAGCAGTCTCTGCAGCCACCACAAATGCAATATTTGACCATGTTTATGATCAATGAACCCAATGTCAAACGTCTTCCAATCTCATTACACCACTACCTAGTCTCCACCCAGAGCTGAAGGAGTGTCCGTCTATTTGACTCACCGCCGGGAGGTAAAATGAAAAGACTCGTTAAAAAAAGCTGTTTTCTGAGACACTACTAGAAAATTTACTCATACTCGTACTCGTCGTCTTCCGCTTTATCCGGGACCGGGTCGCTGGGGCAGCAGTATCAGCAGAGACTCCCAGACTTCCCTCTCCGTAGACACCTCGTCCAGCTCTGCTGGGGGAAGCCCAATGTGATCCCAGGCGAGCCAAGAGACATAGTCCCTCCAGCGTGTCCTGGGTCTTCCCCTGGGCCTCGTCCTGGTCGTACGTGCCTGAACCACATCCTGAGGGAGGCGTCCAGGAGACATCTGAAAAAGATGTCCGAGCCAATCATGACAGAACACTGCGGCCACTCTCAAAACCCAGCAGATCACCTCCGGAGAAGACTCGAGGAACAAGATGCCCAGATCCAGGGAATTACTCAAACCCT
>JAUZNJ010028877.1:0-15790 GCA_034780135.1 Jordanella pulchra | reverse complement strand
TAAACTGTTGAACTTTTTCCCCTGTTATCCGTGTGGTGTTCTGCATGTGGGTTGAGCCCTTAAACCCATCATGACACTACATTTGTTTTTTCAGTTTATGGCATGTTTCCAAAAATAATATTGTCATCATGACATTTCTTATCAAATATGAAACAAACTGTTGTGTTCTCTTGGCTCAACAGTGGATTTTGTCTTCATTGAAATAACTCATAAAGAACTAATTTTAAAAAGCAGTTATCTGTGACACAAAGTTATTTTTTTACATATTCTTCAGTATTTCAGTACCACTGAGAACTTTTCTTTGAAAGATATCTTCAATCCACCGACACATGTCATTCATAGTGGAAGTAAGATAAGGTACCTTTTTTTGTAAAATAAAATATACTGTCACTGGTTTACTGTTACTTTGCAGCATTCACTGAATAACATTTTTTGTAACAATTGCATATAATGTAGTATATGACAAATAACTATGGGAAACATGGCTCTCTTCAAAGCCTGTGGTTAAAAAATGAAATGATGTAATTTGATCTAAAGAAGAGCCCATTAAATGGAACTTCGTTTGACAAACTAAGATAGTTATGAAAGTCGGTCTTTAGCTTTCATCTTGCAGGCATGTGATGAAATATGCTACCTATTCCCAATTAAAAATGACAAGCAAATTAGTCAGTATAAGTTTGACATAAAGTAAACTAAAGATTTGATGTGTGTCTATTCATCAACATTGCAGAGGGCTTCTTTTCTCAAAATCATATATATATATATGTATATATATATATATATATATATGTATTACTTCTTGAAATGGTCTCATTTTGTCACAAAGAGTGAAAGAGAAATGGAAAAAAAGAGAAATGACATCAAATTGTCAAAACAATGCCAGCAGCAGCAGCTGAGACATCGTTTTTAGATGTACACTTGCAAGGCGTAGTATCATTAACTTTGCTGAACTTGCTACTACAACAAGATATATGGTTTAACAATAACAGCTCTAGGGCATATCAGTTCAATGTTTGTTATTTTTTTTGTTCCCAGGGATACACTCTTAAGATAGGCAGATACAATAAATGAATAAAAAAAGAGCCTTGGTAACGCCTCATGAAATAAATGCAAAATACCCCCTTAGGAAGTTTGAGAACCTTTTACCCATAAAGTTAAAGCATCTAAAACAACATAAAAATATCTTGTATGTATGCAGCTGAAAAAGGTCGTCTTCTCAGAAGTAATAAACAAAGGCTAGGGGCTACCACCTACAAAGATTTAGTTGTAATAAAATATGCTTTTAATTCATTTAATTGCAAGAAAGAAAATACTTAAAAATTGTTTCTATTATATAAATTATTAACAGTATATACATCAATGACCTATACTTTACTATCAATAACACAATGAAAGAAAAAGAAGATACATAATAGACATGAGCATCATCCAATATTTACATAGTAACAGATGTGTTGTATCAGTAAGAAAGCAGTAAAGTTGATTCAGGGTAGAGATGTAAGGTACTGAGTATAAATGAAATAAAAAAAATGAAAATAACTGTAGGAGAATAGTCTTACATTTCCTCATAAACCCACATTTGCTTAGTGCACCTAACTAAGCAGTGATTTGGGGGCTTCAGCACCTGAGCCGAAGCTGCATTTATCATAATTGTTTTGAACTAAGTGAGAATTTACGCTGCGTGGGAATTCACTGTCATGGTTCACCATCGCTCCCACCCAGATAATTATTTCAGATTGGTACACTTTACACAAAGCAACCAGGAAATAAAACTCTGCATACATAGATTTCTATAAGTTAACCTTCACATTTGTGGGATGGAAAATGAGATGCAGGCAGAAAACATATTAAAAGTTAAAGTGGGAAAAACAAAGTAAAAAGTTTTATCCTAATTTATGTCTACTAGTCATCTAAAATGACACGCACACTGTATGAGAGTCTAAAACAAATACTATGGTTGTGCAGAAAGAATTTACATAATCTAATAACTTTTTAAGGATAAAAAAGTAACAATTATTCATCATGCTGGTAAGGTGGTATAATTTATTTTAAGAGTTTAACTGAATCATATGCAGCAGTAAATATTTACCTTAAATAATCTATACTCTCTTCTATGCTGTGGCATGTATTACACCTGTTCCTGTATGGCATTTTTACTCTTGGCAAGATTTTTTGTTCATACTTTGGTAATTAATTGTGTACAGTCAAATTATCATTTATCTGTCCCTTGTCCTTTCCTTTAAGGTTTTTTTCTTTTTTCTGCACTTGGATCCCCCAGTCAGTGCTTACATCTTCTGTTAATAAATCTCACATATTCTGGAAACCATATGAAGGTAAGTTTACATCATTTATTCAGTACTTGCAGGATTCTCCCATTGTTCCCTGTTTAAGTATGTCCCATTAAACAAGCAAACAAAAAAAGGTTTTTCCTCAGTCTGCTTTAGGAGGCTCCCCCCACTCACACAATCACACAAGTATTACAAACAGGTTAATTTGTCAACCTATCTGCCTATTGTATTTAGGATGCCACTCTTCGCTTGCTAACTGTAGCTGCAAAATGGTTTTACATTTACCAAAGCTATCGTTGATGCTCCTTCATTTTCCCCAGTATGACTGTCCATGTTTTTCAGGACAATTTTTTTTTTAAACAGCTAATTCTGTCTTTCTTATTAGCTGTGTAAAATTGTTTGTGGTTTCTTCTAAACAAATGAATGGCAGTACACAGAGAAAAGTGGGGCAGGGTCAACTGTGTGCTGCTTTATGCTCTATACAGCATAAACAGTATCAAACTTTAATCATTACAGAACTTTTTATTACACAGACTTTAAACTGTAGAAACAAAATCAGGAAAAACATTTGCATTATCAAAATAAAATGTTTTTAAAACATATACTCTGACAATAGGAATTGATATACGAATATTCTTCATGATTTTTTGTATTATTTCGAACCATTTCACTCTTCACCTGAGGATTTGGTTTTTCCTGTGTTACAATTTAATTCACCTGAATTACTTTAGTTATCCAGCAACAAGTGAGTATATTCTTAAATAAATATGTACCATTATCTATCTTGTATTATAAACCTACTAATACACATTCAATCCATTCCCAACATTCCTGTATATTCTGTACAGTCTGCATAATCTGTATAACATGCATATAGCTCCAATATTTAAATTATATTTATACAGAACATTTTATTTTTTAACCATCCTTGTACACCTGTAAATAAACATCTGTATCCTGTATAGCACTGCTGGATAGATGCAAACTACATTTCGTTGCTTGTACTTGTGACAGTGCAATGACAATAAAGTTGAATTCTATTCTATTCTAAAAGACATGCAAAGGTACCTTGTAAGTTCGCCTTTAGTTGTACATACTTAAAATATGTGCTGACGTTGGAAGAACAAGATGCTCAAATTTACTTTTTAAGACTGTCTGTAGCAAATATTTGATTTTTATGTCTGGAATGTTTCTCTGTTATCTTACAAACTGCAAAAAATAATCAATTTACCAATTACTGTCTTTGAAAACAGAAGGGACTAATGAGTATATTTGCAAACAAAAAGCCACAAAACTATCTGGAAACATTGCCTGAGGACAAATGACATAACGGCATGAAGCTAAAACTTGTGTATGCATGCATATTATGTTTGAGGGTGTAGTGTTGTGTGGAGAGATGGCTGCCCCCTGGGGTCCTCTTGCATTATTAATACAGGGATCTGTAGTTATGGCTCTTACTCAGAAATAATATCACTGCCTACTGCATGCAATTTCAACATGATTTCTGCTCTGGACGCCCACTAACCAATTAATTTTTTCTCATTGTTATTTTTCTGCTGTATATCCACAGAAAAAATGGCACCAACTTTCCTTAAAACTTAATAATCACATCCCCTCAGCCGGGGAGCTTTTAGGTGAAATCTGCAATAAGGTGGATTGGATGAAGTCCAAGTCAACAGTCATCTAGACTGTGACAAACTGGCCTAGATGACCAATTAGTGTCTAAGCTACATCAGCTTGCCAAACATGCTTCTTTAGAACTTCATCTTCACTGACATCCAATCGTCCATGTTTCCTGTGGCTTTTCTGGGCTTATCATCAGTGACATAATATTGACCAGTTTGGCAGAAAGAGATGGACAGTTGTGAAAAGGTCCTGCTGTTGTTATTGTTAGGTTCACTATTGTCAGGGAGGTTGCAGGTTTGCAGTTTGGTCACCATCCAGTGCAGTGCACAAGGTAGGAAATCACTCATGTCAGCCATCACTTACGAATAAACAGAGTATATTCGAGTCAGCAGCCTCCACACTCAGTGGCATTGACTCTGCAAGGAGAGGGAGCTGAAGGAGGTGTCAAAACAACTTCACTCTGCCTAGGGCAATAAGCCGATGGGTGAGCCATATCAGCAGTTATTTATGCTACTTGAGAGCTCAAGAACCAACAATATAAGCAAAAAAACTTGGAACAGTTAAAATCTCATGTTTTCTTGTTCCTGTCAATACAATATTGTTTATTGTGTGGCCTATTGAGTTACATCTACCCTAATTTACTATAATAAACCCTTTAAAAATGTACAGTTAGTAACCACTGTACAGACTTCTACATACATAAATAACTACTTTGTGCAAACTAAAGATGATGTAAAGATTTCTTAAGTAGTTTTTCATGAATTTAAAATATTGTTCACTGTTTTAAACCCTTTCAACTGGCCACATATTTGACTTGCCAGTTTCTCTGAACAGAGCTAGTCTCATATTCACCAAATCAAGGACTTAAGCAAGATAGTTATACAAATATAGCTGTTTCAAAACTAGGATCTATTTCTTTGACACCGGCTTATGCATCTGATTATCTAAAAATATCTATAAGTGTTTAACAGAACATGTTGCTCATTATTCAGAGATGAAGGAGAACTACTTATTTTTCCTCTGTTAGAAATAAAAGTAACAGTGGTCTTTCATTCTTTACACCACAGATCAGGCATGCCCAAAGTGGGTCCTTGTTTGCCTCTTGCCTGCATGTTTTAGAGGTTTTTTGCTTCAGCACAGCTGATTCGGATTATTTCAATTCAGCTAAAGGCTCCTAATGTGCTATCAATGAAAATCAGCTGCGCTGAAGCAGGAAAACCTCTAAGACATGCAGGACAGCGACCTTCGAGGACCCACTTTGGGCATGCCTGCTATAGATTATAGTTGGTAAAAAATAACATCTAACTGTCCTTAATTCACTACAGCGGTATTTGTAGTTCCAGGATTTCTGTTTGAAGGCTCGTCAATTATTTTCTTTCTTATGTTGTGTGAATGTAATATCAAGTCTTTCTTCCATTCTTGTCACACTTAGCTGATTAATTAGGATTCTGTGTTCTCCAGATTTCCTGCAACTGTAATGCCTTTTGTTTTATTAATAAAGTCTTCTTATTTTCTTTATTCGCCAGCCTGTAGCATGCCAGTTTGCATGTATGTCCTCTCCATCTCTGCAACACTCTGCAGCAGCATAATTTTACTTGTAAGATATGAGACAACAGGATCTAATGTTGAAAATCTGCTCCTTATTATGTATTAACTTTAGATGGGTATAAAGGGAGACATGTAAAAAATGTTGTACACAACATGACTGATTATATAAAAAGATATATTCAAACATGTAGAAACCTTGCCAGAAAAACTCTGAACTCTAAAAAAGAAATGTACTGTAGATGTAATTGTGTAATTTTGTAGTATCTTTTAAATCCTTCTTTCTACAAAAATGTGTGATATCCAAACACTTTAAGCAAAAGTTATGAGATTTTTTTACATACTTGAAACATCCAATCTTAAACTGCTGTGATGGGTCATACTAGAACGAATGACTATTGAATTTTGTTTCTTTTTTTAACCCAAAAGCAACCTATTTTATTTGAAATAAAATTGGTCAAAAATAGTAAATCTTCAGTAAACAACATCAAAATGACTCATTTTTTACAGTTATTTTCTGCCATCAAAGTTCTCATATATCATATTTTTTCTGTGTACAGAGTTATAAAACCTTTGATAAAACCTTATCAAAGGTCTGAGTTTACATTTTCATTTTAATATACAGTTGTATCCAGGCAGCTTTATTTTGACAGTCTATTCTCAGGAATAAAAAAAGTACCGGCAGAGGAGAAATACGTGTTCATGCTGTGTGATGCATCCCATTTAGGCAATTTCTTCAAAAAAATATTACATACCTCTAGCTGTGCCCTAAAGGTCCTTACACCACCTTGTGCAACTCCATTTGTTTCCATCTGAGCCTGAGTGGTTCTACAAATTACCTTATCTGTTTGCTAAGCAAAATAACCTGACATTTAGGTAACAGGAGATGTTTCTGATTGCTTACTTGAAATCTCCCATTAATTTAAGTATGTGTGAAAAGTGATGCTTCTGAGCTTCTCAAAGGCAGAGACATAAAGAACACCATACTTCTATAGACTTGGTAAGCAGAGCTGTTTTATCCTCTGCTCAGAAAACTACAAATAAAAACCTACCACCATGTAGGGAGATGAAATATAGAGCTCTGTAGATCTCTTGGGCTCTTGTCACTTTACTGAACTGTCTTCAAATTTTACCCTCGGAAGAGAAACCTATGCAGTGTTAATCTCTTATTGTTTCTACAGGGATACAAGAAGGAAGCAAATTTATTCTCCATTTGACTCAATACTTAAGGGAGAAACACAACATGAAGAGAGGATTTTAATGGAGACATGTATTATGTAAACAAGGCTGTCAGCAAAGAAAATGTGGCTACAGCTGACCTTTTCCTTAAGAGATTTGTAATATCTATACAGTATAAACCGTGCATATGGTAATTAAGAAAAAGAAATCCTGAAAAATATATTTCTCCAACAATAGTTTGGATTTGGTGACGCAAACTTGATTTCACAGAATGGCAGGAGGGTTCTTACCAACCTATCTATTCACCTGTGATTTTTTTAGAACCATCTAGCTTATTGTTTATTTAGTTACTGAGTGTGTTTTGCAAAAATGTTTTCACTTTTTAGCAGTTTGTTCTATTATAAAAAATATCTTCAATTTTCTTTAACTCTGATATCCAGTGCAACCAGTTGTCTGCGCAAGACAGCTTGTTAGTAAATAAATTTGACTCTAGTGTATTTTAATCTTAGTATGAAAACAGCTATTCTGTGATGGTTAAGGTTTATGAAGAAACTGTATTATGATGACCCAGAAGCCAGGAAGTTGTAGAGAAGTTAAAGGAAGGGTTAGTTTATAAAACAAGCTGACCTAAGTATTGAGGATCCTTTGGAGCAATGTTCAGTTTAAAAGTACAAAGAATATTCACCTAAAATAAAAGGCCAGGCTCAGAAAAGATTACTCGAGATGCGGCAGTGATATAGGGGTTAAGCGGGCAACCAATGTACAGAGGCCTTGGTTCTCGACGCAGGTTTGAGTCAAGACCTGTTGACCCTTTTGCATTTCTTCCCCCTCTCTTTAATCCAATTTCTTGTCTACCTACTTTCAAAAACAACAAAATAAAGGCCACAAGAACTTAAAAGATAGTCTTTAAAAAAATATTACTCATAGTAGCAACAAAGAGGCTCATGGTTATTCTGGAGGAGCGGCACAACTCCAGTGGCAGAACAAACTAAAAGGAGTGGAAGGAGATTCTATTGGGGAAGGAAAACCATGGTTCATTCCGACTTTTGCAACCAGTTTTAATTTTAATAAATGGAGAATTTTTGAATTTGTTTCTTTTTTGTTTTTTATCACAGACAGCATTATGGTGTTTAGTTTATAAAAATAAAAAGGAAACAAACAATTAGCTTAAAAGCAGTTCTCCAAAAAAAAAAAAACGTACAACTGCATGACGACAAAATGGAAGAAAAAACGTTTTTATTCCTCTTACCAATGGTTATCTTAACTAATCCAAAAAGTGAATAAAAAAAAGACCAGTGGCAGTATACAGTGCACACTGTGCATTTTAAGCACCACAACTATTATATGTGAGAGACAGTGCATTAATGAATTGTGGTTTTTCCAAGTCGACTATTGGACAGCAAAGTTGAAGCCAAATCGATGGATTTTTCTATGACGTTATCACATTGAAAGTTGGGGTGAACAACTTTTTGTTGTATACCCTTGTAAAAGAACCCATTTTTGTCATTGTATAGTATAATAATTACTGGTTTACCACCGATAATGTCTTTTGTTACCGGTCACATAAACTGATCCCCTGTAACTCAAACACATCAAAATGAATCAACAAAACCAATACAATATACATAAAAGCAAGCACTTGACTGAGTTTTCAAGGCTTACTTCAAATTAAAAAGACTGGAGCAGAGAACAGGTGAACGGTGCACAATTGCGTACAGTCGCCTCGATAACCAATATGGTCAGAAAAAAAGTACTTGCAAAACAATGTAGTTAATCAGGTAGATGACCATCCATTGAAAATGTTTATATGTTTGGTTTAAATCAGGGGATTTTATAATTCACTTTCACCTGATCACATAGCCAATAATAGCTTTTATAATTAATTAAAAAAACAACAACAGATCCTCATGATCAACAGTGATTGGTATTGGCAATAATCTGCACCCATGGGTAATTTGGTATCCAGATTTGCAGCAAAATCCTGATTGGGGCATTTCTTATAATAATGTATTTTGGAACTAATTAGGGCAGAGAATTTTACACAGCTTTGTGGGAAAAGACCAACTTCATATGCATTACTGATCCAGTTTGTTAAATGCATCATTTCTATCTTTAAAGACTGACTTGTTGAAGACTACGCACACTTGGTCTGATAAATATAATTAAAAGTACACATGGAAAAATCCATAAGAACAACCTCTTAAATCTAAAAAACTGCTGGACAACACCCTAAAAAAACTGCACTAGGAGACAAACATGTGCTGGAATAATGCACCCTACTCCAAGAAAGTGGAGTGTTGCAGGGAGTTAACCAGCGGGACATGACATGGCTTCTATTTATGACTGGATCCAATTCAACTCTCAAAAAAGTATCTGTTTTTTTTTTTGAGTAGACAATATGTCTCTATGAGTTTCTGACAGTCCAAGTGTGCTGACACTTGCACAAAATATTTTTTGTCCTTCCTGTAATTAGAACAGTGTCTTTTTCTTTCAATGCCCAGACATTTTAGGGTATGAGTTTGCACCAGAAAGTGCTAAATATAGAGCCAGAAACTGGACCTGCAATCCATTTCAGATTGGATAAGTTGCATTCTGAGTAATAAGGAATTTTATTTGCATTTACTTCTTCTCTCCTTCCCTCCTAAAAAAAGATTAGTTGCCATCTCCCTCCACCTTTGCTGATCCTAGAGAAGATACTTAAATAGGCCAAAAAGGCCATGGATGACACAGCATGTCCAAAAGTTACAGAAGCTACACATAAAGTACTTTTGTCTGATTAAGAAAAATGCATTTTACACAATGCATCATGGGCTGAAAGACTTGACTTAAAAATAACAACTTACTAATTGATTTCAAAATTCACTGAGTCCAGTTTTTTCTTGTGGCAACCCAGGACAATTTTTCTCTGCCAATAGGCACAGTGAGGGGCACAGTCTTTGCTAAGCAGCAACTCCTCACTGTTGCCAGCTTGGTGACTTTATCTCCAAATTTATCAATTTTAAAGAACCCTCTAGCGATGATTTTTTCCAAAAGTGCAACTAGTGACAACTCTGCGACCCTGTTGTTCTAAAGACTTTAGCAACAAAAAGTAAAATCTTTGAATACTCTTTGTTACTGTCAGTGATTACTGTTGTGATCCCCCTCCACATTAAGAGCACTAAGAGGTCGATAAAGCACTTCCTTCAGCCCCAAGCAGAAACTGGGGAAGAAAAATAGAAGCTGAGTCCTTGTGTTTCCCCCACTAAAAATAAGTATCATATGTGTAAAGCTTCCACTCATTCTGTCCTGGATTAAAAAAGCAAAATATAAATGTAATGTAGACGTAAGGTTTATTGTATTTCTTTTGTTTTTTACTCTGAAACTGTTTCACTTAAATAGATCCATCCCTGTAACTGATTCACACAAAGCCTAAGTCACGTATTCTCCTTATCCACTGTGTTTGCCTCTGCTGTCTGTCATGATTAAATTTGATGATGAAATCAAATGAATTTGTGTAGTTTGAGTGCATATAAAATATCAATGAATATTTTAAATTAATTAATAAAGTTTATCAGCAAATTTATATATATTTAGAGTGTTCAAAATCTTTTTCTCTTTATACCAATTTTACTCCGTAACCTGGATCAAAGCATGACCACATATACCACAGATTTATATGATAAAGAAAACAAAATGACCTCATATTCAGAAAAAATAGAGGAAAAGCTTATTTTACCATCAAAATCCATCCTTACATCCATAAAAGGAACCTGTTAGTTATATGGCTGACAAAAAGCAAAAAGGACAAATTCATGAATATATGCAAAGTTAAAATCTATTTTAAAAAAATAAAAATATATAAAACAACAAATAATATCCCTTTGTAGTTAAGTTTTTTTTTCATATGTAAGAATTAGCCCTAAAAGCATCAATCAATGGTAAGTTTGATGGATAGATGGTTATTTGCTAAAGCTTAAGAGACTGTGTAACCAGAGACATGAAGAACAAAAACTGGATATTACTTTTAAGCTGTGAGGGAAAATAAGGGGTACAGTTCTGTAATGTAGGGACAAAAACAAACAAAACAGTTTAATTAAACCAGTAAGCCTGCTTAAAATGGTAAATTAATTGAATATTGGGAAGCAGTTAGTAACAGAAAACTAGCAGATCACCAGAGAAGATAAGATCATTTGTTATATCCTCTGTTGTATTGTTTTCATTCTCATGCAATAAGATTCGAGGAAAAGGGTTTAATGATCTTCCTACATGTGATCTGAGGAAAAGCTTACAAGTAAATTCAAACTATAATACCTTAGTGTCTCTTTTTTTATACCAATTGTTTAAATCCCTGTCACATTAACATCCATCAGGCCTCTAAGGATGATTTTAAACTAAGCAATAAATATTTTGAACAGAAAACCTCCGAGATAAAATGGTTAAAGCCTAAAGGAGTCGTATAGCACTTTTTTTCCAAGTCACTACATTCATTCACCCGTTTACTCTCCCACTGATGGTTACAAGCTACATTGTGACCACAGCTGTCCTGGGGCTCACTGACAGAAGTGAAGCTGCCATACTTGGGTCTCACCGAGCCCTCTGACCACCATCAATATAATTTCCATATTTAAAAATAATACTATTATTAACTTTGTTAAAGTGTGTGGTGTATTACTGAATGTGTATTAACCTGTGCACATCCAATATCAAAATTGTAGGATACCTTTTTATAAAACCTCTTTCAGTCAAAATTGTTTTTTAAAGTGAGCTTCTGATCTGTGGACTTTTTTACCTGGGGCTTGGAAACTGATTCCAGAATGACATGTTTTCAGATTAAGTCATAAGTAGTTTCTCAAGGATCAGTCTTGCTGCCATGATTAAAAGCTAGCCCATGACGGTTCTATTATGGTCTTTTTGTATCATTGTGAACAACTTTAAGGTTGTTTTTTTTTAATTGCCATGTATGATAATATATCTGATTTTTCTATGCTGTTTTGCAGTTTTTTTTATTTACCCATTTGAGAACGTCCTCACAAATCCAATGAAGGATATGCATGTTATGGTGCTCAGTGTTTGTTGCTAAGCACTGTGACATTCAGCATGAATCATTAGCATCTCATTTCCAACATGTTTAATTGGCATGTTGTCATCTGGGAAATCTATCTCAGCAGACTGAGTTCATAGGATTACATAACATGCTTCAAGTGTTAGGAAAAAAAATATTTGTTTTAGCCTACTAGTAAAATTCAATTCAGTTTGGTTTATATATATGTAGCACCAATTCAAAACACGTAATCTCAAAGCACTTTACAAAGACAATTCAATTGTCACACAGTCAGGTTAGTTTCTATTTAAGGAAAATCAGCTGATTGTATCAACTCATTTATTCGACAGCAATCCCTCACAGCAAGCATGCATGTAGCAACAGTGGAGAGGAAAAACTCCCTATTAACAAGAAGAAACCTCCAGCAGAACCAGGCTTAGTGCGAGCGGCCATCTGCTGAGGCCGACTGGGGTTTAAGGAGATAGAAGCAGACAGACAGAAAGAAGCAGAGATATAAAAGCTAAAATCAATATCATACACCAGTTAGTTCCTACCGAGTAATCTGATTGGACAAGAGAGTTGCAAGTAAGTGCTGATATCTGATAACAGCACCAGGACTGTTCACAGGTGTATCACTCTGCTACACCTGTATTCTAACCCTTAATTAATGTTCATTCATTTTTTTTATTTCAGTAGCAGCACAAAGATGGATATATATCCAAAAGTAACATTAGATCTTAATTAGTCAGGGAGCAAAACAGGTGTGCTGATGTGGCAGCATCAGCTGACCTTGACAAATTGGAGAAGAACAGTGTGATTCACACTTGCTGATATTGATCGATAGAGCACTCCCTCTCATGTGTTATTGCTTTAATAACATTCTCTTCATATAATATATATTTAACTCTCTTGTTTTCTTAATTTTTAGAGAAAATATAATGGAAGCCAGGTTAGCTGTTGCTTTATGTGCATGTAAAATTTGCACTCAAAGTATTCCCGTTTAACAAAACTCATGGCCTTCTCCATTAAAGTGTGAAGGTTCTCTAAACTCTTATAGGAAGCCATTAACAAGCAAAATGCATCAAGAATTCAGCAACATATTATTTTGCTGAAATAATATGGCTGGTGATGTTAGCCTGGTTCAATTAGAACTCAATAATTGGGGCTTCCAGTCTTTCGATTTCTTAAATGTTCAGTTTGAATTTGGTCGACAGCTCATTAATATGTAAATTTTAACCAAACAAAAGTTCCTCTGTCAACCTCAGAGGATTGAAACAGAAGGAGAAGAATTTTGGAAATTTACTGACTTATAGTTCCATCTTAGAATTGTTTTAATATAAGGGTGCTTTTTCATGTTTGATTTCCACAATCCCTTAAGGGTGTAGCTGTAAAAAGAAACTTCAAAAAAAAAAAAATCTTGACCTTAAAGATACTTAAAGTTAAATTATTCCAAATCTTTGTGACAGCTCACCTTCAAATGTACTTATTTCTTAATTTTTCTGTGGACCAAGTATGCCTCGTTGCTTTCCTCTCTAGACAAAGTGTCCATCATTTTTATTTGTGCAGCACATGAGAGAGGAACCTTCTGTGGGCTGAATCTGAATGTGCAGTCAGAGAAGCAATTAGTAGCTGCTTTCTCTTAGGTCTACTAATTTTATATGTCAAGCACAGCAACAAAACACCTAAAATAATATTTTTCTGAAGGAAAACCTGACCTTGATTGAATAAGGCTATGAGAATATTTCTCCTAAACTTATCAATATGAAGCACTGAATTTCTCTCTTTTCCTTTTGTTTTTTTTCTTTTATAAATTTGTTTAAAAACAGTAGCACAGAATAAAGCTGTTTTTTTCTGAATTATAAAAAACAGAGAGGCAGGTTCAACTGAGGTTCATCACCATTCTATGCCCATCATTTTTCAGGTCTTGTTTCTCAAAGGCAAATATGACGTATCAAATAAATTTCTGGAAACAGGCTTGAAATTTTTACATTTTAGTTACTTTAATGATCTACACAACTTCTGGTCCATGCAAAACCAGGTCTTGGAAAATAATTAAAGAATTATCAAAATGGCAGGGGAAAAAACATCCTTAGTTTAGAGGCAATGTTAAATTAAGTAGAAAAAATTCAAAAGTGATGAATTCTTGGCCATGAGGACATGCCATAAATGATAGCTCTTTGCTAGAAGATCCTAGGGGAAATTTCTGGCCATCAGTTCAGCTTTATTTTTTTGTTTGTTTTTTTTTTTTTACCACTACAGTGATGAAAGACTGACCTTTAAGTTTCCCCCTGAATGGCACAAAGAAAAGAAATTAAGATTTTTTTTAATGTGGCCTAGTTAAATTCTACACTTAATCCTACTGAGATGTTGTTATTTGATTTTAAACCTATATGATCTGAGGTAGAACAACTTTTACATCTATAAACTTGTCAATTACTGGAAATGTTTGCTGGCACTTGCTGCTGCACAAAGTTTGCAAAAGCATTTAAAATATTTCATTGTTTTTTTTTTTTTAATAAAACGTTAAAAGTTAATTTAAATAGTTTGTTTTCCTTAGCTGATTGATAAATAAATGAACCGTATTCATAATGAATTCATTCTATCATTGTCTAATATCTTTTGTTAATAATGCTTAACGCGTACTTGTTAAAAAAAAAGCCACTATAATCTCAATGCCTTCCTGCAGAAAGTCCTGTTAGGACTAAATGTTTATGAAAAGGCTGACATATGAGACTGAAGTAACTTGAAAATATATTAGTATTTAGGATAGATGAGAAACAAGAAAAATACTTAGGTAAACCATGTAACACTGGGTGATAGTACAGATTGTTTGTTCCTCAATACCTGAAACTGTGGACAGCAGTGTCATAAAGCATGTAAACTATAATCCCTATAAAACACTCAGTATGGGACATATCTAAAACAATATTCAATTCGACAGGAAAGAGTGATGGGAAGACCAATAAATCAAAATAGATTAAAAAAAAAAGTTCATATTAATTTTTCATCATTCATAAACACTAAATCAATCCCATTTAATTTCTCAGGCCTTTTTTCACCAACTTTCAAAAGCTTCCATCTTTACTCGGCCCGTCAAAACTCATTAGGCCCTCAGACTGGCTAATGAATTTGGAATCTCATCTGGATTTGTGACAAACATACACACGATCCATTGTGACAGAGTAATAAAACATGGACAAAAAAGACTCTAATTAGGCCCATAATCAATGGAGATGAGCAATTAATGCCTGGTAGGAAGCAGGGTTTCTGACTTTTAATCAGGCCTGTGTTTTCTGTGCCCATAAAGCTGACAGTGGTCCATAATGAATAATGCATGCTCTGTTAATGATAATGTTCCTATCACCCACCTTGATGATATGGCTGAGCACAACGGATCACAGTACACTTGGTGGTTCAGGCGCCATAATAAAATTGATGGTAAGGTCTCTTTGCATCAGGGCATTGCTGGCACTACCGTACCCTTGATAAATTTTATAGCGTCCATTCATTTCGATTTTAGGAATGGCCGTTTCAGCTTCTTTGTCTCATGGTGTGATTCAAATAGGTGATACTTAACAATATAGTCCATACATCCCAGGCTGTTTCAAATAAAGCTGAATGAAATAGGTTGATGTTGTTAAATACATAGCTGGATGATTTTAAATATAACGTTGTTCATTATCTCATCATCCTTTTTTCACTCCAAGGAGTCTTACAAAGGTTTATTTGTCTTATTCTTTTCTAATAACTAGTAAGGTAAAAAAATGTTTTGGTCAAGCTCACATCCCCATCCTCATGCTAATAGTAAAGGTATTCATACCCCTTGGACTGTTTAACTTTTAAACGCAATTGTACTTGTCAAATACCTACTAAACAAGCTTTTTTTGTTTGTTTTATTATTCGGCAGTATATTTTCTAAAAAAACATTGCTTTTGATCAGAGTTTTGAAAATCATAGAAAAAAATCAGATTGCTGAAGGCCTGTCCTGTTTTAGATTTGATATGTCATGTTTATAATGAAAATTAAAATCCCTGATCTTCCTCTGTTCTCCTCCTTCCATAGGTGTTATCTTAACTACTTTCATAAAGCAGATGTTAAATTTCTTTTTTTTTAAATTATATATATATATATA
>JAUZNJ010028876.1:0-15790 GCA_034780135.1 Jordanella pulchra | reverse complement strand
GCCTCTCTCATCTTTTTAAGTGGGAGAACTTGCACAATTGGTGACTGACTAAATACTTATTTTCCCCACTGTACATGGCAGGGAGCTTGACAATAGTTTAAACAGCCCCAGACATCTTTAAAATTTCACGGTTTGCCAGGTATCGATCAACTCCAAACAGCAGAAATCCTGTTATCAAAATTCCAAATATGTACGGGTCTTCTACGTCCTCGACAGACATCGTCGCCATACACAAAGTCTTTCACTTCATGCAGAAATCCATTGTGTATCTGGAGAAACACGTCCCATCTGGACAAGGGGGTTCCCCCTTACCCTGTCTTCCCGTGCAAAAAATTTGATAGACTGACATTGAGATACCATCTGACCAAATCCATAATTCAGTTTGAAGTTTGAGAAGATGTAAAGAAGCTCCAGAAGAAGACAAGACACAGCTGAAGCAGGGCAGACGGGAGTGCGGGAGACAAAAAAGAGAAAAGGGGTCCTCCTCCACCGAGAGACAAGACAGAAAAATAGTTAAACTCCTGTTATATTTCTACTTTGAAATGCATCCTGATATGAGTCACATGGAAACCTTGGTATTTGATGAGGTGGTACTTGTTTGAACAACATTAAGGACCACTTAGTCAGTCTAATGATATGGCATATAAAAAGTAAGGTTTTTAGAAGTAGAAAGAGGGTCTTCTGCACAATCTAAACCTTGGGGGTGCATCCACAGTAGCCTGATAACTAAAAGATCTGCCTCCACTTCTCCAGACTCTGGAGGCCACCAGTAAACCCACAGGCAAAGAGTAAAATGTGTTTGTTTTTTTTTTGGAAAACAATGCAACCATTAGTTCTTTAATCTAAGACAGATCTAAAGATCTAAATGATAAAAGTATGATTTGAATTTTGTTCCAAAGTCCACAAAGAAAGTAAAGAAGCTAAAATCATGGGAGTGTAATGTTCAATAAACAGAAACTTTTATTTTTTATCGGATTTGTGATTCTCTGTGATGTTTAGTCATTCTTGTCTGGTTTCATCCTGAAAGTAGGCTAAATCTAAGTTAAATAAGCAATTACGTGTTTTTGCATCACTACTTCTTCTCACTTACTGGCAGAGCAATGCAGCTATCTGAATGGGTTAGTGGCTTATATTAAATCATCTTAGTACTTGTGGTTGCTTTGTGCATGAGAAACAAGCTCCTGTGTTTCATCAGTGAGGTTAAACCTTTTGTACTGTGTCTTGTTTTTCATAGACCGCTGTAGAGGTTAAGCTTCTAAATATATTTTGTACATAGATCAACTTTTTGTTGACAATGATCTAAACTCAAACATGTACTTTTTATGGCACAGCTGAATTGTGTCAAATCCATGATTGTTAAAAAGTTTTTTGAACTTTAAATATATATCTAGTATCAGTTTTCTTCCTTTCTTCTTTTTTAGCATCACCTGAGAATTTGTTATAGTAAAACAGCATGTATCCCAGCAGGACTTTCCGTGTTGTGAAGCGAGGATGCAGAGCATAAACTCTGCTGACTTCATCCATCAGCTGCTTGATGAATGACCTGGTGTTTGTCCAAGAGTCAAGTAATTGCACCACAAAGGACTCTTTTAAAATATTTAAACATAGTTGAACACGAACAGCTCCAGCATCAAATTTCAAAAAGAGGTTGGATGAAACAGTTCTGTCACTGTGTTACTCACCGCCTGCTGATATAGGTGAGGGACAGAAACATATAAAAATAGGTTGGAACATTTCAACTGACTAGAAATTAAAATAAGAAAGCAAAGAGAGAGGAGAATTTGCAGTGATTTATCAGATCTGTTTGGTTCTACTTTCTTAAAACTACAGAATAGCTGTGACATTGTAGTTTGAACTTAGTTTTTAAATTAAAAACTTAAACACTGAACAGTTGAGGATGGAACAACTAATCTAAAAAGGGGTACAATTATTTAAAGAAAAAACTGCTTTTTCTTTATAAATTAATCAAGATTTCTTGTGTTAAAAGATCGATTTATTTATAGCAAAATTAAGAGAACCTGCTTAAAATGGTAGTGGAGAATTCATGAAGTAATATTAATCACGCTTGCATCCAAAAATCAAGATGTACTCAAAACAAGAGAATGGGGTAAAAATGTGTGTTCAATGATTACTAATAGTTAAAAAAATATTTATTATTGATTTTGGACAGAAGTATTTGTATTGGTTTGATGAATGCATCTAGAGTTAAATTAAAGGTTTTACATTCACAAATTGAAATATTGCCCCTTTTTAAATAATATTGAATTTGTGGCCATTTTGGCTTTCAATATATGCTACAATCACATTACAAAGCCTATTCTAAACACAGATTTAGGATAAAATGTTATGGTCAAAAAGTTTCTTTCTAAAACAGGATCTTCTTTTTATTCATGGAGACTCGTCCCAGCCAGATCCTGGAGTTGCGATGGTGGATGTGCCTGGTGGTCACATCAGTCAAAACAACAGAAACAACGGAGCATCTTATGAGCACCTATTGGATCTATTCTAAATCCAACTTCATGGAACAGAAAAACACTGCAGCCTGCACAGAAAGCGAGCTGTACCTGATGCTTACGGCGCATTCCTCGGGTGAAGGTAGTGGTACCATTTCTATATCACAGTGATGGATATAGAAACTGACCTAGAGCAGAGGGAAGACTGGTTTCATATTTCCCTCTCTTTATGTCATGATGCGGGGTCCTCTGTATTCTGTTGTGGGTTTTGTCGCCTGTCCTTCTTCCACCACCAGATGGCGCCAGGTCCTGGATAGAGTGCAGTGTGTCTCTCAGCAGCACAGGTGTTGCCCATCTAGCCTCATCAGTCCCTGTACTTAAGGAGCAGCTGCCAGTTCCTCGGCGCCAAGTGTTTGCCAGCTTTTGGTACCACTGAGCCTCTGTGATTTCTCCTCGTTGCCCTGAACCTCCTAGTAACTTGGTTCTCTGCTTTTTCCCTGTTGTCTTCAGGTGATCCTCTGGAAGTTCTGGATTCACCGTGCCGAACCTGGCTACCTTCCTGTTCTCATATCCCTCCTCGTGACACCGTGGATCTTACCCACTGGTTGCCCGAACTCCCAGAATCCACTCTCCATTGTTCTCTAGAAACTCCTGTTTCCGACGACTGGCAGCAGAACCGCTCCTCTGAGTCTCCGACGAACCTGAGCCCACCTGTCCGTTTCCCACCGCACTCCGCCGTTGCTCTTGGACCCACAAGAGAAACTCGGACCCCGGACATGCACAACGTCCCTCCTAAACCCAGAACCTTTCAACCTAACAGTAAGAATAAACCTCATTCACTTCTGCATCTCCGATCTCCCACTCCGTTTGAACTCACCATTCTGCTCTCCCTCCTCAGTGACTGTTCCAGCCGGTTTCTCCCTGGACCTGGCTTTCGCTACATTCTCGTTGTCCTCTTTAACTTAAATAAATTCTATTTTACTGATTGACACTCTCTTGTCTTGGGGTTCTGCATGTGGGCTCGGAGTTTAAAAAGAAACCCAACATGACACTTTACCTTTAGCACAGAAAGCATTTTGTACTTTACTGCTCGATAAGCTTCAAAAAGATGTGTCAGTTGCCAAACCATTGTTTGGGAATGGAGGGTGGCAGGGTTTGGTACTTCCCGAATACTGCAGGGGCAAAAGCATTTTTGTGAAACAAAAAGAATTGTTCTTGGTCATAAGTTGACAGTTAGAGAGGTTGGTTCTTGGGTTCCAAAATCTGCTCAAAATACGGAGGATGAAGCATTCCTTTCTAAAATCCCTCCTGAATGGATCTATATTTACTTACCATTAAATGGTTTTGTTCATTTTATACCAAGGACCACAAAGCGTTTACATAACATCCAGTCATTCACAAACTGATGGAGGTAAAGCTACATTGTACCCACAGCTGCATTGGGGCACACTGACAAAAGTGAGGCTTTATATAATGTCAGGCTTTATAAAATTTATAGGTTTCATATAAAAGCGAAAACCTATGACTGCAATAGTCTGCTTGTGAAAGCAAAGCCATCATCTAGCTCTGGGACATCTACTCCCAGAGCCATATAAACAAAACAGGACAGACAAACACAAAAGAAAATCTGAGCTCTAACATATAATCAGTTCATAAATCATTTAAAAAAGTGGTTTGGATCACATTAGTCTGAGCAACATGTATCAAATCTTACTCTGTGACCCTTGATGAATTGCCATCTAGGTAAATGATTCAATATATTTTAATGACTGTTTATACTTTTTAAACAATTCTTGTGTTGTAGTTTATCTTGTTTGTTTTTATTTGGAGGATTTAATTTGTGTTGTTACTCTAATCCTAACTACGATTTGCTAATAAACAATCGTTTTTGTGGGGTTTGAAAATTAGTCAATTTGATAAGTATGGTGCATTTACAGAATTGTTTATTAATGTAAACTTTCCCTGATGAATACATCAATAAACGAAAGATAAATTAAAGGTCCTAGAAATTGATGTAATTGTATGTGTATTTGACCCTTTATGACTAAAACATAATTTGATGAGCAAACGGACACCTCAGTAGTTCAGATCCGATGCATCTACATGCCTGTAGCCTATTTTCCTGAATATACTTTGGGTTGGAAGTTCTCATGCAGTTCGGTGGATGTGACGTCAAGGACATCCATGTTAAATGGGTCCAGCCTAACAAACAATTGAAGCGTTATATTCAAGATGGATTTTGTGCTTAGTCAGAAGTGACTGGTTAACCCAGGTTAACTCAGAAACAAATGGTAACTCAAGGCATGGTGAAATAAGGTTACAAAAAGCAAAAAATAAATTAAAAAAGTGTGAGCGTGAGCTGTGGAAAAAGTGCAGAAGAGTGCTGCAGTTCTGTGTTTTGGCTAGCGGTGGCAGTATCATTAGAAAGCTCCCTAATGCCTCTTTAAGTAAGAGATTAGGCAATGTTAATCACATGATCTACTGCGACACAAATCAGGAAGGCACAAAGTTAATCTGCGGTTTTCTAAACATTTTCCAAAAGATCTTTTATAGCCTGGATATATGAAATGAATTTACCAGATATACTGAAATATTACATTTCTCAGGCAGTGTGTCTTTTTTACAGTAAAAAACAAAACAAATACATATGAGATACTCAAAAGTATTTAGATATTTAAATTTTCACAAGCTATAGCATACCTACACCCCCCAGGTTGTTGCATACTTATTATTTTTAAAGAGCCTATTTCTAAACCAACTTTTTCCTTTATTTGTCATTACCTTAAAATCCCTCCGCACAGGGAAGACCTGAGGATGAAGAATAGGCAGCAGAGCGTCAAACAGGGAGAAGGATATCTGGATTTGTGTCCTCAAGTTGTTGCCGCTGTGACCTGTTCTTCGATATGCACAAGATGATGGATAGACAGATGAATTAATAAATCATTTAAATTCCCCTGACCTTTTTGGTCACCCCTTTTGATTATCAGGCAATTAGCAAGACATTATATTTGGATTCATCACAAGTCAGCACTTCAGTAGTCAATATATTTTCATGAAACCATTAAATTATCAGACTAAAATAAATAAAAATTATAAGCTCCAAAGAAATATAAAAGGAATCATTTTAAAGGACCCCCCCCCCCGCCCACCAAAAAAGAAAATCCTAAAAAAGACATTGTAGAACAGTTTTGTTTTCTGAATTTTTATTTAATATATTATATTTTTCTTTAATCAACATTGCACATATTCCATTTTTCAATCACATCTCATATTGCTGTCTACAAAATGTTATGAATGTAGAAAATCCAGAACTAAGAAGGTTTTAACCCCCAGAGATAATGAAATAAAATTTAAATGAAGAAAACAGGAACAGGAAAAGTAAGGTCAGAAGTGACAAGCTCCAAAAATACAGAGAAAGGGAAGGAGAGGAGCACCCTCATTAGAAAAGAATACAAACATACCTTGGGTTAGAATGCATATTTCTCAAAACAAAGCATCATGCAGAATAAAAGGCTGGCCAAAATTCACATGGATATTTCTCAACACCACAACTGTGGAAATAATTTACATGTTAATTTATTCTCATTTGATGTTTTTCTTTTGCTCAAAGATGATGATTTTGTGATGTTATGAGTGATGGTGGCAAATGAACAGTTTGAATAGTAGCTCTAAACGGAGGTGAAAAAGGAACACTGAAAATAAATGCACCGTCACCTCTACTGTCCTAAAGACTGAACCAATTCCCATCACAGTACACCTAAACCAATCTCTTGAACAACAGTTTACTTTAGTGCAGGCAAAACAACCATGAGAACTTTTGAATGCTGATCGATATGCTGGATTTCAATCATAGTGTAAATATGACTGTAGCCTTGGCTGACCAAACTGCACTAGCTTGCATAGAAAGGTGATAATTATTCATATGTTTGTCCCGTATATATATATTTTTTCTTTTCGGGATAAAAGGTAAAAATATATACTGTTCATCTGTGTTTACTCTGTTTCATGTGCAGCTTTCTATCACTTACAAACATTGACCCTCCTTCAAGTGTCTGTCTGCAAATGACAAATCTTGCTCAGAGACAAACAACAGGTCAATGGAGGAAATCATCTGGTGCAGATTCAACACGTGCATACGCAAAAAGCTAAAATGCTAAATGCATGTAATGTAAAATTATGAAGGGGAGGGGGTATTCGCTAAAAGGGTTGTAAGTATGAAGTATTTTGACTTCTTCAACCTTTTCAGTGTGTTTCATGGCATCATCAAACTTTCATGGGTTGTCCTTTTATCAGTCATCAATACGTTTCACAGGGTTTTCCCCTGAGTTAACGGAAATGGTGGTTGCAGCGTCAAACTGTGGGATTAATCAACATCAAGTGATGATTTTCTGCATTTTACATTTTTCGGACCTCTTTAGCTGCAAGATCTGCTCCAAAGATGGAGGACGAAGCATGAATTTATAACATTACTCATCAATGGGTCTAAATATTATTTTCTTTAGATTGTTTTTCTTACATCTAGAGTGATTTATAAAGTCAAAGGACCCCAAAGTTTTTTACATTACATCCAGTCATTCACACACTGATGGAGGTAAGCTACATTGTAGCCAAAGCTTCGCTGGGGCACAGTAACGGAAGTAAACCCATACCTCGGGAGCATCCTCATTGCACCTCAATAGTTTTCCACCAAACGTTGAGAATGTTGGAATATTTATTCATTCATTTTTTTCCTGGTAACTTCTTCTATAGTTTACTTATATTTCCTATGTGTTAAATAGTTCAACCTCCCGGTTTATATTTACGGTATACCCCAAGGAAGCCACCTAAACAGACAGCATTGTTTAACCCCAATGATTAATGATGAGATATACCAGGACATAGTTTTTATTAACCTCTTCGAGTCAGTGGAGGTTAAATCAGGGTGAGAATTTATAAGTGAGCTTGAAAACTTCAAAAAAAAAAAAAACCCATCTTAAATGAAGTTGTTCAAATTTATCATACCACATACGTCCAATTAAATTACAGTTAAGATTTCATAAAGGGCATCTATTCTAAACGAGTGCAGATAATTTTCGCTGACAGCTTCAAAGTTCTTCATTTCCAGAGGTTATTCTCTTTTAACTCCCTCTTCAATCCTGCTTCAGACACATTGCTGCTCCTTTAAATCACATGCCAGGCTCATTACAAGCTACTATATAACTATTCTTTTGGCATTGTTATTAACATATTAAAGCACAAGTTGCTAACATATAATCCTTTCATAAAACATTTAAAGAAGTGGTTTGGAACACATTACATTTCTTATAATTATTAGCTAAATTTACCATCTACCAAATCCTACCCTTTGACCACTTGTGATTTGGCATCTAGGTTAATAAATATTGTTTAATTATTTCATTATTGACTGATTACTCTTTTTATGTGATATTTGTGTTAAACTGATCCATTTTTGTGTTTATTTGGGGAGTTATTTGTGTTAAGAGAAGCTGATCAGAGTTACAGGGACATAAGTCAACCTGCTAACAAGACAAGAACTTCTAACATACAGATCAAAACATATCCATGCAATATTAAGGGAACTTCCAGCCTACTTCTAATCTGGGAAAAGATTTTAAAATTGATGAGCACAGACACAGGCGCATCTAATTTAATTGAATTTCATCTGGAAATAATTGGAAGATTCCGATTGCCTGGACATGCAACACTGTCAGACATAACCCATTATACTTACAGCTGTAATTGTAGAAAAGGGTATTCTAACATGGTATTTAATCAGTGTTTTAAAGTTTAAACAAGAATCTTGTGTAATGTTTTGTTCATATAGTACATTTAACAAATAAAAAATGCATTTATTAAGAAACGTGACATACTGAAAAGGTTTAAGGAATAAGAATACTTTAAAGAGGCTTTTGAAGAAACTGTTTTATAAATGCATCCTGTTTTCAGTGTATTATATGTGAGGCAACTCATGATGTCAGTCGGTTTCTAAGCAGTGTGACCCTAACGTCAGTCCAAACCCACAGACTACAAATTTGATCACATAAAATGCTAAAGTAAGTGGACAGTGTCTGCAGAATTATCAGATGAGTATTTTGATCACATCATCCTTTTCATACATGTTATCCTACTCCAAGCTGTATAGGCTTAAAGCCAGCTATCAATTAAGTAAATCAGGTTATGTGCATCTCTGTAATGAGAAGGGGTGTGGTCTAAGGATATAAACACCCTATATAAGGTGTACCTAATTATTAGGCAACTTCCTTTCCTTTGGCAAAATGGGTGAAGAGACTGTGAAAAGCCAAAGATTGCGAGATGTCTTGAGGAGGGATGCAGCAGTCTTGAAATGGCAAAAATTAGAAGCGCGGTCACCAAACAATCAAGCTTTTCATTGTAAATAGTCAAAAGGGTTGCAGGAAATGTGTTGGAAAAAAAGGTGCAAAATAACTGCCCATGAATTGAGGAAATTCAAGCGTTAAGATGCCATTTGCCTCCAGTTTTGCAATATTTCTGGAGGATCAAAAAGCACAAGGTGTGTGATACTCAGGGACACGGCCAAGGTAAGGAAGGCTGAAAAATGACCACCTTAGGACAAGTAACGTAGGATAAAGGGTCAAGACTGGGACAAGAAATATCTTAGGACTGATATTTCTAAGGTTTTATGGACTGAAGAAATGAGAGTGACTCTTGATGGGGCAGAAAGGTGCCTATATTGGTCACTGATTTGGTTTTGAATGTCAGAAATTTTGTGTTATTTTATTGGTTTACCTGGTGAAAATAAACAAGTGAGGGTATACATTTGTTGTTTTTTTTTATTAAGTTGATTAATAATTCTGCACAGTAATAGTTACCTGCACAAACAGATATCCTCCTAAGAGCCGAATTTGAAGAAAAAAAAAAACATATTGAGAACATGATTATTAAAAAGAATCCTCTCAAAAACAGCCTACCTAATAATTCTGAACAAACTGTACAAAGAAGACACCAGACCATTAAGGATAACTTTATCACACTCTGCCTCATTGTTGCTCCAACTAGCACTAATAGCTCTTCTTGGCTATAGAGAGACCATTTACATCGGAATACACAATCTATCTGAGGCAGACTGATTAGGAATATCTGATACCCATTTACTCTTATTAAATCCATGTAATACACATAAGGTAATCATTCTTAAACTCAGTGTTTTTAAAAACCCATATCCTTGAATTTTCTCGCATGGGTAAATTGGTCCTTTAATGTCCGGTGTGGGTTACCGAGAGGCTTTAAAAGGACGGAAAAAAAACAAACAAAAAAAAAAAAAACAATGCTGAAATAAGTCTGAAATTGCAACCTAATCTCAGTTGGCATCAAAAGATTTGTATAATGAATCAAACAGCCGGAAGACCAAAAAGTTTCCTACTGGCTCATCCATATTGATGAATGTCACAGAACAAATTCTACTGATGGCTCCGGTTAGAACTGGTGTTTTCTTGTATATATATTTTTGAAAAACAATGGAAATTTACAGGAACTATATGAACACTTTTCAAAAGGGCCCAGTGATGTTTTAGATTACCACATGGCAGCAAGTTAAACCTTTTGAAAACGTGTTAGAATGTAGGAGGAAATGAGCCTGCTCTTAGGAAATGTTGTGAAAGGCAGGGCTAGGCTTGCATAAACTGTTATCCAGTCCTCTATCTTCCAAAAGCATCAAGACAATGAATCCACATGTCGGTCTGGCAAAGGCTGCCTGGTGCCTTGCCAAAATGGTTGTTTTATGAAGCAGCAGAGCAGTAGGCAGACAGTGCAAAGAACAGAACCACAGATTTATTTTTAGATGAGGATGGAAGGTCGGAGCCACCTCACCGATGGTTCTTAATAAGTGGGCTTGTTGCTGAACAGTTTTTCTCTCAGTGAAGTAAATGAGAATCAAGACATGTAATAACAGTCTTTAAAAGCCACCGAATAATGTATTTTAACAAGACAGATCTCTTTAGAATTACCGCAGGCAGCAGTCATTGCTTATGCAAGCGGAGAGAAGAGAGATGGATGTGATTCACTGATCTACAATATGAGACTCAGTTTTCTAGTCACAGCAAACACTATTTTAAAGGACGCCTTTTTACATCAACAGACCCACTGACTATAAAGACTGTGATGCAGGCATCAGATTGTTTCTTTGCATTTGTCTCTATCAAATTAGCAAAGAAAAAATAAAGTTTGTCAGAAGAGACATTTTTTTTTTTTTGACTAGTTTGAAATCTGGACACCTGTTTTACAGCAGAGACTATTTTTAGCCTTTTTTGTAATAAAGCGTTTCCAGTAGGAAGATCCCAGCAGCAAAGAGCTATTTATGGATAATTCAATATAATGTGGTGTTGCAGATCCGGTCATGGCCTTTCAGTTCTTAGGAGATCAGTTATGTTTCCATCAGGCTGTCTAAGATCGCAAATGATGCTACTGAACACAACAGTTTGTCATGTTCTTCAAAATATCTGCATAGCAAATATATAAATAATACCTACTTTATTTTGCGATTACACTGGAAGTGCAATTAATTATCCAGCGATAGTGTTTATAATAATTTGTTTTTTTAAGTGACAAATGCTGCCTTTGATGCTAAGGATAAAAGTAACCACTTTATTGCTTTATTTCATCAGATTGAATATTTTAGTGTGTGTTGGTCTGCACAGACCTTCACAGTTACTCACTAATGTTAAAATAAATGTATCACAGAAAATGGGTATCAGACAATGACTGGTATCTGGATGCTTCTGAGACATAAAGGAGTTTAAAATAAATTGAAATATATATATTTCCTCAAGGTGCTCCTTTTATTGGAATCTTATTTGTGGCAAAACTGTATACTGATAGTTTTGAATCAGTTTTCTTTCTAATCTACTTTGTGTCTTGGTTTATTTAAAATATACATTACCCAAAAGGGATTCCAAAGACACCATGTTTCTGGGACTTGCAGAGACATAACACACTCACCCCTACACACAAAAATACTTTCAATAGTAATATATAAAGATGCAGTATGCACAAATGCATCTATTTTTTAAATCAAATTAAATTAAATTCTGTTAAGTTTATTATTCCCTATGTTGAAACGTGATACTTTCCCACGATGAGATTTATGGCGTTCTTAGTTCTTTAAAGAGACAAATATGTAAGTTTTTACTATCTTTAAAAATAGCCCTCTTTATTTCCCCCTTTACAAATAAACCATCATTTCCAGTAGTTCAACGTCACAGCATCTATAAGCCCGTAGTCTATTTTCCTGAATTTAGTTTGAGTTGGAAGTTCTGCGCTGTTTAGAGGATATGAAATAATGTAATCCATGTTAAATGGGTCCAACCTAGCAAACGATCGAAGCATCAAATTCAAGATGGATTTTGTAGATACTCAGGAGCGCCCGGTATACAGTTAAATTCAAACATCAATGGCAACTTCAAATAAGGTGAAAAAAAATTGAAAAAGAAAAACAAAAATTGTTAAGTACCAGCAATGAAAAGGAGCAGAAGAGTGCTGCAGGACTACGATTTGGCCACAGGTGGCAGTATCATTAGAGAACTCTGTAATGCATCTTTAAGATCTGTTCATTTATAGCAGATATTTCAACAGTGACCAGGCTGTAAATATGGACTCTACAGAAACCTTACAAGGATAAAAGGACAACACAGAGAAATGTGTGGTGAAAATTTACCTATTTCTTCAAACTGCTTGTTTTTTCTCTGTATCAACACCTAGAAAATAGCTGAATCTAAATCCAAACTAATTCATGCATGGGAACTTAAAATAAGCTGGATTTAAGTAGGCAACAGCTTGCAGGGGTCATGCACACACCAAGCTGTTCTGACAACAGTGTAAGACGAGGTTGTATAAATATTTTACAAGCTCATACACCTCTTGATTTGCAATAAAATGTTTCTTTATTTAATACCAGAGGAAGATCGTGCCGAGAAACTCTAATGTATCGCAAATGATTCATCTATCCCCATAATTCATTCCCAAACGAACTAAACTGATGCTTTCTACCCTTTAGTCATTGTGTCTCTGTGTACATTTTGTCCTTAGAACCGATCTTCCGCATTTCGTGTCTAACTTGACGAAGCATCTGTAATTTAAATTATGCATATATATATATTAAAACGCAAACGTCACAAACCGATGCTTCCGAACAGGGGTGTTGAAAAGCTGGCTATATTTAGCTAACTGTAATACCCATTCAAATTAAATACCTTATCGCATCATCTTTCGGGAAGTCTGCCACATGCCAGTTCGTGACCAATGTGTAAGAAAAATATCCTCAGTGTCAGTAAAGGTGTATAACAAACCCCCCACGGAGGGAGCTGGTGTATGAGCTGAAGTGGGATTTCTAAACTAAATTATAAGAACATTCGCGGACATGGAGATACTACTTTAATGAATATGATAAGGCAGCGCCGTATCTATTGACAGCCCGCCGTATCACTGTGGTAGTGTTATCTTCTTATACTTATAGCAAACAGTCAGGGTTTGGTTTGTCCTTTATAAGCATCCTCTCACCTCCTGTATGTGCGCTCTCCTGCGCCACGGATGGATTAGCTAGCAGGCTAACTAGCTATATGCCACTGCTAACCAGTTTCACCACTGAACGCTTTAAAATATTTAACGGACACATGCCACTCCTAGTAGACAAATAATAAATAAATGAACACGTTTCCAGCAGGCAGTGTGGGTTTAAACATACACGCAGCGTGAAGAGGACTTACCTGCTTATCCTAGCCTGCTAGCCGCTAGCGTTAGAAACGGTCTCAACTGCCAAAGACGACGGCCTGAGTCCTCCTGAGTGCCTCCCTCGGTCACAGAGACGAGAGAGGAAGCGGTGGTTGTTTAAACTGTGTCGTGTTTTCTCAAGGTTATGGCTGGTCATTAAAAAAAACAGACACGGACAGTAAGTGGGAGGGTTTGTCACTACGTGGGACTGGTTGACAGAATAGTAAATGATAGAAATGCGTGTGTCCGCCTCCCTGCTGGATGGGTAAGTGGTTTGGTCAGTTACAACCTGCCTTCACAACATCCTCCTAGTCGTCCTCCTCCTTCTTTCACTTCATCGTCTTCTCTCTGTACGGAGCGTTATATTCAACGAAAAGGGATTAAAAAGAAAATATGCATTTTGTGCCACTTTACTGGATATTGATGTATTTTTTAACTAAATGGATTGATCATTTTTATAGGACAACGTGCCTGTAAGACAATCATCTGGCTTTATTTTAATCTAGAAAGATTTGCATAAAAATGTATAAGGAAGAATTGATGGAAAATGTATATAGCCCAAACATTTAGATCTTAATCGGTGTTATTGAAAATCATTAAGAAAAAAATTCTTATTTTTTTTTATTACTTATAAAAACACAACACACATGTACGAGTGTTGTTTTGGCACAACACGGTCAAAGATCTACGATCTTAAGTCCTCAGAGCCCCCTGCTGGTCTCTGGTCCCAAAGAGGATTTAACACAAGAATGAAACAATTAATCGGACTAATTGTGATTAATCGATTACTGAAAGAATCACTTAATATAGCAATTTAACAATCAGAAACAAAGTACACACTCTAAAACATGCCGACTTAGAGCAGTAATTATAGCAAAATACGCGTACTTGTTTGTGTATGTGTGATATACATACATATGTATCAATACATATAAGATGTAAAACTAATTTGTCTATAAATATATACTCCAGAACTCTGAATGTTTTTTTTCTAAGCATTATTCTCGGTTTTTCTTAAATGTTTTAGCAATTTCAAATGTGCAACAGATATTTGGGGTGGCTACTTTTAAACACTTGTTTATTATATGTCCCTTTATGACTACACTTTTAGAATAATTAAAAATAAAACTGCAGTTAGTTGATTAGTCAAAAAAAGAACCTGTAAACATGGGTGTTGGTTCGGTTGTTTGGTCCAGACCAAGTTTTGCTTGAGTGCATTCACACCTGCACAAAATGTCTAGACCAAGTGGGAAAATTAAATCTGGTCTGGTTAAGGCAGATCAATGGTGATAAATGTGAGTACACCCCAAAAAGTAGTTATTTTACATAATATAAATGCAATTTTAGTCTTTTTGCAATACATTTTTTGCCTCTTACATATAAGTTGGAATATATATCAGGCTTATATATTCAATGTAAACAAATCTAGAAAAAGTTGTTTTTTTTATATGTAGCCATCTTGTTTTAACCCAAGGAATCAAAATCTGTTCAAATCAGTGTATTTATATAGAGCCAAATAAACACCCCATCATCTCAGGGTATTTTACTGTATCAGTTCAATTGAATCATACAGATTAGTTAAACGTTTAGCAAATCTATAAAAGAAACCTAGAAGATTGTATAGTTATTGATCTGCAGAAGTTAGCCCACCTGAACTAACATGTTGCAACAGCAAACAGTCAACTGTCATTAACCTTGCAGCAATACTTCCTACAGAGCACGTATGTTGTATTGTTTTTTTTTTTGTTGTTGTGGTGGTGCACTACTGTAATTTTTCTGAGTTGCATATGAGAATTATATCCGAAAACTACTTTGATAAACCACCAAAAATCCATTACATTTGACCTTTACTTTTCCCTGTTTTCATGGTTTGACAAACCACTAAAAACTTGGTCAACAGCTAAAAATCTTACCGCAGTGAAAAATTGCTCGAATTCACTGTTTCTTTAAAGAACAATGTTGTAATGAAGGACTTCCCTATTTTATTGCTCTGTGTCTTCTTTGATGGAAGTTTCTAAATAAATTACTCTGGAAATCATATGCTAAATATGAACATGGGTAATATATGCATCTTTTCAAATAAATAACTACTCATTAGAATGTGCTTTTAAAGATAGTATAATCTTAAGATATTTTGTTTCACTGTTGGTCAACTAGGATAATTCAAAACATTTGCTGGTATTAGCCATTTATTGTAATGCAAAAGTAATCAACCATGGCAGTTTAAAAACACTAGAGTCACTAAGATGGTTAGTATAGACTGTAGTAGCCATGTCATATCTTAAATCGTATATCTTGCTTTCTCAGGAGTCTGAATAGTTTATTATCTGTCCCCAGTGATTCTGGACAGCATATTAATGAAAATTTAACAATTTTGTTGAAGAAAAAAATTAATTCAGAAATACTGAAAGTTAAATTTATCTCTATAGGATGTAAAATTTTAAAATAAACCAAACAGACAATGGATTTATAAATTTCATTTATGAACTTATGTTTCTCATATTTTTATTCCAATATACTGTGGGGAGAACAAGTATTTGATCCACTGTTGATTTTTCAGGTTTTCCACTTGCAAAGCATGTAGAAGACTGTAATTT